>LYNE01001964.1:33533-56662 GCA_001662545.1 Rosa x damascena | reverse complement strand
TCCCTGTAAATGGGTGGACTACCATCAGATTCAAGGCTGACAATCCTGGAGTTTGGTTTATGCATTGCCATCTGGATAGGCATATGTCATGGGGCATGGATACGACATTTATAGTAAAAAACGGAAAGGGACCTAAAGCTCAAATCTTACCTCCACCACCACATATGCCACCTTGCTGAAGGCTGCTGGCTCGCCACAAATATGTGATTCATTTGAATAAATTTGGGCATGCAACATACATGTTTGTTTGTATATATGGGTTTAGTTATTTGGTTTAGCCTAATATGTTCCGATAAGCAGATAGTTATTGATAGCTACACTTGTAATGTTGTTTGTAAAGTTATTTATATGAAGAAGATTGCTAGCCTTAGTATTGATTGTTTTGGCCCAACGGGTTTCCCAGCACACTGTGTCCAGGAAATGAAAGGACTTTTGCAACATTGCATAACCTTGGCATTATTAGAAGCAAAAGTATAGGAAGGAGAAAAACAAGAAAGGAAAATGACAATTAAAGTAGCTAGCTACCTATCGTTCACCAAATCAATTGGACAACTGCCCTATTTTCTAATTTACCATCAACTACTACTCTCAATGTCAAGATAGTTGTCAAGTAGCATGAACTGTAAGATTCCGACAGCCTCTTCCATCTTTTACCCTCCGGCCGTTTCTTCCACTGTGAGCCTTTCTTGACTATTCAACTTGAGGCATCTTTGTGCAAGCTCTGTTTTCTTCCATAACTTGTAGTGCAAGATTCTGCAACCGGCCAATTTGTAATTCGATGGAAGAAGGAAATTGGAAGTTATGATTGCTCTTTTATTGACTGATTTATATACGTTGGAACACTTTGACATTCCCCTGCTGCTATCTCTATGAGGATATCCCAATATGCCAGTGCAATCTTCCCATTTTTTCTGAAAAGGCTCTGATTAGAGAACCGAAATGGGAACTTTAGTCTCTAAACAGTAGCCCAACAACTTGATCACATTTTTTTATTGTTGATTTGGGCAAGAGTGTTAACGTCATTTATAAAAAGATTGATTTGCCCTCCTCTACTTGTCTTTAAATTTGCGTACTTGACAACCTCACGTTCAGTAAACTTTCCTTCAAAGGCAAACCAAACTTAAAAACACAACATAAAACATAGACGTTTGAATGATATACAAGTAATATACAAGTAACCTAACACAATGCTGTTACATAAAAAGCATCTCCTAATTATATTTAAAAGAAAATGGGAAATGGGAAAATTGGTAACTGAGATACAGGGTGAGTCAAATTTAAATACATTTTCATTGTAATGTAGGGGCTGTTTATTTGAACTATGTAGGCTGCTCTCTGTGTCATACAACATTCCATTCCAGGCCTTCTTAGTTCTCTGTTTCCCTCAATTACAACAACTTGTGGCACAAGAATCTGAAGTATGCAAACTTCACTCCACGGACAAATTAAACAAAATGTGAAGTTATGATTCTTTGACTTTCAGGTCTTTTTAAGCACACGGCCATCTCCCCTGTCCAACAAAACCGCTTGATCCAAAGCCTTACAGACATCACTTTTATGTGCATGTCCTCTGAACCAATGTGCTTATCTAGGATTCAGTAGTAGCTAGGGACGAGCCTAGAAGCTCAAAACCAGTGACTTCGTCCACGAAGGCGATCTGTGGATAATATATCAGAAGACTTGATATTTCCATGAATGATCGGCTGCAAGTGATTTTATGCAGAAGAAAAATGCAGATAAGAAAGAGTAGCTGCAGATTCTGATAATAAATTTGTGCCGCTTTTAAAACTGTCAATAATTCCAGTGAACCGAACATAATAA
The DNA here is from genome assembly GCA_001662545.1 of Rosa x damascena. Lineage (NCBI taxonomy): Eukaryota > Viridiplantae > Streptophyta > Magnoliopsida > Rosales > Rosaceae > Rosa > Rosa x damascena. The sequence continues at coordinate 54,841 of LYNE01001964.1, read as the reverse complement.
CAGATGCAAGCACCTGCAAGTTGCAATTTTGATTTTTTCATTTCATATTTAGTCTTACAGTTGTCTATCTTTATTTCTGACGAGTCCCTTGTCCATACTTAATAGCCTCATATGTTTGGTCTTATTGTTTGGCTATTTGGCTTCTTTGCTAATATGAGGTGCTGGGAAACTCTCCTCAATAGAATGTAGACATATCCGATTAGTCACAGTCTCTTATTGGCTTTTCAGGCCCCTTTCCTCTCCGTTTCTCTATTTTATTTTGTTTTTGTGCCTGTGCGTGCGCATTTTAGACTACTTACTTGAATAATTACCTAACATTTTGTGTTATTTTTGTACCTGCTAATATCGGAAAGCTTTTATATTGTTTAATGCGTGCTTATCTCTTTGAATTGCAGTGAGATTACTGCAGAAGGAAAAAGGATAACCAAGCTTGATCAGATTTTACTCAACGGAAACAACATTGCCATTGTGAGAATTGGGATTTCCGTTAAATTCAGTTCGGCTCGTCTTCATGTGGTTGATCCAATTTCTGTGACCTCGTTTCGAAACCCTTGCAAAAGATTTGCATGAGAAATTCCAATATCCCAGATAAACTTTGCATCTGATCATGTACGCTTTAAACTATTATCTGCAAGCTTTAACTCATCAATCTTCTAATATTATGGGCACAATGCAGCTGGTCCCAGGTGGCTCCCCTGAATCAGAGTAATAGAAGAAGGGAAGTCTACAATCTTATCAGTTGAAGTTTTTCCATGGAGACCCAGCTTTTTGTTGTTGCTAGGTGACATGGTTGTAGGACGTGGTAGGGAACGTGTATGATGGGTGGGTTATGTTTCTTCTGAATTCTAGTTGCCCTGAGTGGTTTTAAACGCACTGATAATGTAATATGGATGTAAACTTCAATTTTTCTGATGTGTAGTGGAAGTTTAACAGTTCAGTACTTCAGTTGTTGACAAATATATTAATATGCTCATTGTAGACTGAATTGAAACCAGCAAAATAGAAAATGCTGATATTGTTCTGTTGACATTTTCTAGGTTAATTAGGAGTGAACAGAAAGTAACGAGTAAAAACCATAATGTTAACTCCGGGTGGCTTCCTTCCCTACCTTCTCTTTCTTCTCCATCTTCTTCTAGATGAGCTCTAGATATATAGAACTCATTTCTAAGTATTATAGCTAGCTAGAAGGATAATTCTCAGCCTGTTAGATGCAATGTCCTTTAGCTGATCTCTCAAATAGATCCCGAGAGTCCGGTTTGATCCTTGAGTAAATGTGAGGAAAAGCGCCCTAAGTCGGAGGTAATCATAGATTCATTCACTTCCAAGATAATAAAAGCTGAAGAGTAGAAGATTCTAGTATGAATAGAGCAGAATTCTGTGCTGTAACAGTGACCATTTAGGTCTTCCACAGTTTCGTTTTGTTAGCTTGTTTCATCCTCGTATGTTGTGTTTCGTTAGGAAGGTTTTGATCTGTCTCTTTGTATCTCTTCATTTTTCTCTAATATTACATTGCGTATAAAGATGTTTGTTGCCTCTCTATCCCTCGTTTTGGAGAAGTTTTTAATACACACCCTTAAGTAGTTAGTGTTAGCAACCTGGAATTAATTAGGTGTTAATTAGCTGTTAGTTGTTAATTAGAGGATAATTAGTTATAGAACACATTAGTGCATGATTAGTTAGCTAGAAGCCTCTAGATAGAATACATGTGGAGCAAATCTGCTCACTCGTGTAGAAGTATATAAGTTGTTCTTGTACCTAACTCTTTCAGATTGATCAAATAGAATCATATACAAGTTTGCTTTCTCTCTAAACTTTCATGGTATCAAGAGCTCAGGTTGATCGGTGACCTAGATTTTGCTCAAGAAATTCATCAATGATTGAAGTTTCTCAGTTGCTCAATACAGTAGTTCATTCGATTCATCAACTTTGTTCAAGAATCTCAGATAAGTTCTTCTTCATCTTTACGAAGAATTAGTTGAAGTGTTTTCATCTCAGTTCATACAATCGAAGCTTTGGTTTTCAGTTTTATATATGTGATTACTGGAAATTGTAGCAAAGGATATAGAAATTTCTGAATTCTCTGAAATTGTAGCTTATTGTTACCATAAACCCTAGATCTACGTCAAATACCTCAAAAATCTTGATCTACATCTTCCGATTCTTGATAACTGTGAAAAATCACTATGGCACCAACTCCGAATACTCAGGCTACTACACAAACCACAGTCTACCTCCCAAACATTTTGCTGGATGAATCGAACTATGCTACTTGGCTGTTCAGGCTTGAGTCTTTTCTGAAAGGTCAAAATCTATTTGGATTTGTGGATGGAACTCTGCCATGTCCACCACAGTTTGTTACTACATCTGATGGCACTAATGTTGCATCTGCTAATTATATTACTTGTGAATATGTTAGGCTAGACTTTGAGTTCTATTGCAATGTCGTGTGCTGTTGGTAGTAGATCTGCACAAGAAATGTGGAATAATCTGAAAATGAAATTTGCTGCTCCTAATAGGCAGAACATTCTGCAACTGAAATCAAATCTTCAAAATGTCAAGAAAGGAACTGATAACATTGAGACTTACTTGGATAAGGTCAAGGCTGTTAGAGATGCACTAGAAACTGTAGGTGTGTTTCTTGAAGATGAAGATGTGGTTGTCACAGCTCTTAGGGGGCTTCCATCTGAATTTGCAGCAATAAAGACTGTTATTAGAGCACAATTTATGAGTTGTTCCATGGGAGAGCTAAAGACCTTACTCAAGGCAGCTGAGATTGACATTGAGAATGAAACATCATCATCAGTTCTACCACTCACTGCTATGTTGGCTCAACAATCTTCTGGTGCTAGCTCATCATCTGTACCTATTCAGAATCAATTCTCACAAGTATCTGCTTCACCAACACCACCTACACTCACCACACCACCTGGTTTTGCTCCTCAAGCTATTCCTGCTTCTGTGTCACCTCAGGCTGCATATGTGCCAATCCCAGCTATTCCTTATGGCTTTAATCCAATAATGACTCCAGAGAATGCTTTTACCATGACAGGATTCTATGCAGGAAGGGGGCAGAATCATTTTGGAAATAGTAATGGAAATAGGCCATATAACTTTGGTGGCATAACAAATGGCAATTTCAACAACTTTGGAGTAAATGGCTTCAATTCAAATAATAATACTGCAGGAAATGGTCTCAATGGTGGTTTCCAAGCTTTTAACAATGCTGGCAGTCAAAATGGAAACAGTTCATTTTTCAGGAATGACAATAATTCTCTACAGTGCCAACTGTGTGGAAGGAATGGTCATGGTGCCAAGACTTGTAGATCTCTACAGAATTTTCAGTAGGGTAACATCTTCTCAAACAATGGAGGTTGTCAGTATTGTGGAAAGATGAATCACACTGCAGATAGATGCTATCATCTTATTGGTTTCCTTGGACAACTAAATCAACCACTAAATCATGTTGCTTCAAATAACACATCTTCTGGGAATGCAATGTTTGCTTCAACCTCTGGACCTCAATTTTGGCTTGCAGATTCTAGAGCATCCAATCACGTGACATCTGAAGTGCAACTTCTCAATAATGTTGCTCCATACACTGCCTCAGATACTGTTCAGATTGGAAATGGTAACAAACTTAGTATTACTCATGTTGGTAAAGCTATACTTGGACTACTTAAACTTGATGATGTCTTATTGATTCCTGAACTTGCTGCTCATCTACTTTCCATATATCAGCTATGAAAATAGAACAATTGGTCTGTTTGGTTTGATGAATTCATGTGTCTGATACAGGACAAGGTGTGGGGCAAAATACTGTACAAAGGACTGAGTAAAGAAGGGTGTATCCCATTCCCCTTGATCTGCCTATGAGACTCCAACAACATTCAGCAGTTTCAAGCCAATTATCAATAAAGAAATCATATTCTGCATATCTTGGGAAGCATGTGAAGTGTTCTCTTTGGCATCAGAGGTTTGGACACCCTTCAAATGAAATAGTAAAGAAGATGTTGAATAAATGTAATCTTGACAGTACTTCATTAGATCTTGAAACCACAACAACTTGTGAAGCCTGCCTTTTAGGAAAATTTCACAAATTACCTTTCTCTAGTTCAACTTCTAGGTGTCAATTGCCCTTTGAACTGATGCATTCAGATGTTTGGGGGCCATCTCCCTACTTATCTCTAGATGGTTTCAAGTATTATGTACTATTCATAGATGATTGTACAAGGTACACTTGGATGTTTCCAATGAAAAATAAAAGTGAAGTTTTCACTCATTTTGCTTCTCTGTGTGCTTTTATTTCAAATCAATTTTCAACTACAATTAAAGCACTTAGAACAGATGGAGGAGGTGAGTATTTGAACAATAGATTCAAAGAATTTCTGAGCTCAAAAGGAATAATGCATCAAGTGTCATGTCCATACACTCCAGAGCAGAATGGCATAGCTGAAAGAAAGAACAGACATGTTAGAGAAACAACTGTGACTTTACTACAAAATGCTTCACTTCCTTCAGAGTTTTGGTATCATGCCTGTGCTTTATCAGTATATCTTATCAATAGAATGCCAACACCAGTACTTGACCAATTGGCTCCATTTGAAAAATTATATAACACCAGTCCATCACTCGATATTCTTAAGGTGTTTGGGTGTGCTCGGTATCCATTAATGACTCCATATAGGTCCAATAAGCTTCAACCAAAGACTGTTAAGTGTGTTTTCATTGGGTTTGCTACTGGTTATAAAGGATATATATGTTACAATCCAGTTTCAAAGAAATATATTGTCTCAAGGCATGTTATCTTTGAAGAAGATTCTTTTCCATATGCAAGACAGTCCACTTCTTCATCAAGCAATCTACAGTCAAGGACAGTTCCAACTGCAACACTGCAACCTTGTTCACAATCTCCGCATATTACTCAGTCCACAACTCAAACAGTATTGCCCTCACCTGTCCAACACACAAGTCCTCAGGTCACTGCATCAGCTACATCTTCTTCAGGTCAGTCCACTTCTTCTGCTACAAGTTTACATCAGTTGTCTCCTAATGAAAATCACAATGTTACTGCAACCAGTCCTGCATCCCAGTCAGACAACCTATCCTTGAACAATCAGTCACAAGATATTACTGTTTCTCCAAATTATTCTTCTGATGGCATAGACACACACACACACTGATACATTTTGGTGAAGAAAATGGAACTGTGCCTGTTAATACTCAGCCTGGAAATGGTCTTTCTATTGTCTTAGATTGTGCCCCTGATAGACCTACACATCAAATTTCTACTTCTAATATTTTGCATCCTATTGCTGGATTGGAAACATCTACTATTAATGATCATTCCATGCTCACTCGAAGTAAGAGAGGTATTGTGAAACAGAAAACCTGTTGTCTGTCAATCTTGACCAAAACAGCTGCTAATTCTGATCAAACTGAGCCTACAAATTACAAGTCAGCCTTACGCATTCCAGTTTGTCATCAAGCCATGCAAGAAGAATATGATGCTCTTATGCATCAAAATACCTGGACCTTGATACCTCTTCCACCTGATAAAAATCTTGTCTCTTGCAAATGGATTTTTAAAATAAAAAGAAATGCAGATGGTACTGTGTCAAGGCATAAAGCAAGACTAGTTGCAAGGGGGTTTAGCCAAGAATATGGGGTTGATTATGAAGAGACTTTTTCCCCAGTTGTGAGACACACTACTGGTCGACTCATTCTTGGATTAGCTGCATATTATGGTTGGAAACTGCATCAAATGGATGTTAACAATGCCTTTTTGCATGGAGAATTACATGAGGAGGTCTATATGCAACAGCCTGGCGGATTTGAACATCCTGAGTATCCCAATCATGTGTGCAAGTTGCACAAATCTTTATATGGCTTGAAGCAGGCTCCTAGAGCTTGGAACGATAAATTCACAGCCTTTCTTCCTGCCCTAGGCTTCACATCCTCTTAGGCAGACCCTTCCCTTTTTGTCAAGATTACTGGTTCATCCAAGGTCTATATGCTCCTATATGTGGATGATATCATTATCACTGGCAATAGTGAAGCTCTAATTGCAGAGGTCAAGACACAGTTACAAACTGAGTTTGAAATGAAGGATTTGGGTGATCTGCATTATTTCTTGGGTTTGGAGATCAAGTATGTCAAAAATGGTCTATTTGTTTCTCAATATAAATATGTCAAGGATTTGTTACACAAAGCCGGTCTAGATGATTGTCACACTCATCTCACTCCCTGTCAATCTGGTGTTAAGCTGCTTAAAGATGTTGGCACTCCTCTATCCTCTCAGGATATTGCTCACTTTAGAAGTTTGGTTGGCTGCCTATAATATCTTACCTTTACTAGACCGGATATAGCTTATAGTGTTAATAGCATCTGTCAATTTCTCCAAGCACCAACTGAGGATCATCTTCATGCAGCCAAACGTGTACTTAGATATATCAAGGGCACTATGGATCATGGCATTGTCTTCAGGAGGGGTGTTAGTCCAGGACTTCCACTGACACTTCAAGCACATGGTGACAGGACCCGCCCCGAATTCCACCCTGGAATCTGAAGTGGCCCTGCGAGATCCACTTTTAAAGTTTTAAAGAAGGTTTACCAAAATTTCGGCATAACCTCCCTTAAAAATGGACAACCCAAAAACCTGTGGAAAACAATTTTTACATCTAATAATCTAACCAACCCAAACTCAGATTAAATAAAAATAGGGTATCAAGTACTTCAAGTCTAAGAAACTCCAATTTTTAGGATACTACAATCCACAAAGTTAGGTCGTAGACCTCGAATATAAATCATTACAAGTCTGGGTCATAAATCCCATAGTAATCAGAGTAATTCTAGGAACATAAATTAACATAAAGTGCGGTAGGTTAAACAGGTAACCTACAAAATGTGATGACGGAAGCGGATGCGGTCACTATGGCTCACTCCTCAACGCCGAGCAGCAATACTGAAAACTGGGCATTTGAAACCGAAGGGCCCAGGGGAAAAGTACATAAAAACGTTAGCGTGAGTGGACAAAAATAAACAGTTCCAAACAAAAGGAATTTTATACTTTCCCCATTTAATTCTTAAAGAAAATTCCCGATGCATGCAATGATTAACAAAAGTAAAATAAGAGGAGTTCCGCTTATGTAAACCGACTAGCCCCGCTAGTCAAAAACGATTAAAAGAAAAGGTTAAAAGTCTTTCATTCAAGAAAATAAAACCAGCCCTGCTGGCTAAAATAAATTGGACTAGCCCCGCTAGTCGAAAATAATATAATGAGTAGGGGAAGATGATGGCCATACAAGTGAGCCTCCCAGGCTAAAGTACTCCCATTACTCCCGAAATATACCCTTACGCCACTAAGTGTAGCGATAGGATACTGGGCTTCAAAATTACTGTCACAAAGACAGTAACCAGGTCCACAAAGGCGGAGGGCTTTGGTGATCCCATCACCTCGCCACAAAGGCGGAAGATCAAAGCTAGCAATGATAAGTCACCATAAGTATGGCAAAAGAAAATCCGAAAACCACTGTAAAATCATAAATACGTAAGGCTTCCCCAACTCTCGTTCAAGAACTCCCATGACGTGTCCCACACGCCAAAATAAACTCAAATCAACGAGTATAAATATAATATAAATAGTATAAATCCGGAAATCACATCGGAAATAAATAAATAAAAGTAGATAGGCGTAATCCAATGGCGTGACCCCGCACGCCATAAAATCTTCAACTAATCAAATAACCAAATCCATTTCCAAAAATAACCATATGCTCGAAAAAGTAATACGATAAACGATTTAACACTTCGGAAACGTTATATAAATAAATAAATAAATAAATAAAAGCATGCATCATTCTTCGGAAATAAAAGTCCACTCACAGTGTACGGCTAATCCTGCCGTCGCTCCGAACCCTCCTCGAGGGAATCCTCCTCATGTCCTGTACGATATAACGTTCGTAAATTAATAGTTACAGGACGAAAATTTAAGTTGACAATAGTATAAAACCGAACCCAAACATTATCCTATGCATCTACAACTTCCCAATTTCCTCTTCAAATTACAATATTCATAATTTATGGATTTAGGGCAGGATTGAGGAAATCCGATGGATGGATTCCTCGTAATTCAATTAACAATTTTTCCATCCTTGAACAAACAATATGGAAAACCTTCCACATTCATCACCAATTACATCCGAGATTGCAACTACGGAATTTACATCGCAATATTGATTAATTAACGAAAGAATAGCCATCGAAAACTTGCCCTAAACCTCCACATGCGCCACCCACAGACGCGCGCCGGCACCAACCTCTACCACCGGCTGCCAAAATCCAGAAATAGCAACAACTCAACACGCTGATCACAACTCTCAACTACAACAAATCCCAATTTTACCTTGAAAACGTCAAATTCAGCCGGTGAAAAAAACCCAGAAATCACGAACCCTAGGTTGTCGATTCGGCCACAACACAGCAAATTGGAAGGCAAGACCTTAGGAGAAATGATCTCCGTCGAAAACCGAGCCTTCGACGCCGGTTTGGTGGCCGGAGATGGCCGGAATCGCCGGAAATCGGCGAAAACCCCAAACTGCAGCCGGAGAGAACTTTTCTTCGATCTGAGCTTTTCCGGCCAAATTGTCGAAAACTAAGGGCACCAGCGTGACAAGGGGGAGGAGGCGACCCTGTGGTGGCCGGCTTTCTGCCAGGTGATGGCCGGACGGCGGCCAATCGAAGGGAAGAAGAGTTTCCCGAAGGAGAAAGAGGGAAAATCGGGGGAGAGGAGAGAGAAAGGTAGGTTTCCGGATTTGGAAACCTACCACAGTAAATTTCCATATATATAATTTTCTTACCATGAACAATAACTTTCTTAAATCACTCATAACTTTCGCACACGAACTCCGATTTTTACATACCACATGTCCACGGACTCAGTTTAACGTCGCTTACAACTTTCGTGAACAAAATTTTCTCCAATTTTGACCCGAAAAAAAAAGGTCAACTCCTTGCCCCCCCTAAAAGGTAAAACTATAACTGTGAACGGTAAAACACATTATTTACTTAGACACAGTAAGATGACAAACCAGATACGGGGCGTAACACATGGTGATGTTGATCCTCCTATAAATCTTCAAGCCTATAGTGATGCAGACTAGGCTGAAGATCCTAATGATCGCAAGTCTACCACAGGGTTTGTTATTTTACTCAACCAATCCCCCATTTCTTGGTGTAGTAAAAAGCAAGCTGCTATATCCAAATCATCAACTGAGGCAGAATATCAAAGTATGGCAGACACTACCTTTGAGCTCCAGTGGCTTATACACTTGCTTCAAGATTTGCATATTGAGCTTGAGACCATACCTACTCTCAATTGTGATAATATTTCAGCACTAGCACTTGCTACTAATCAAGTTCATCACTCCAAACTGAAACACATCGAAGTGGATGTTCATTTTACTAGGAACAAAGTAAAGGCCGGGACTCTCATACTACAGTTTATTGCCTCCAAAGAGCAACTTGCTGATGTGTTCACTAAAGGACTCTGCTTTCCTCAACATTCTTATCTCTGCAACAGCTTGATGTTAGTTCCCTCCCATCAAGCTGAGGAGGGGTGTTAGCAACCTGAAATTAATTAGCTGTTAATTGGTTGTTAGTAGTTAATTAGCTGTTAGTTGTTAATTAGAGGATAATTAGTTACAGAACACATTAGTGCATGATTAGTTAGCTGGAAGCCTCTAGATAGAATACACGTGGAGCAAATCTGCTCACTCATGTAGAAGTATATAAGCTGTTCTTGTACCTAACTCTTTCAGATTGATCAAATAGAATCATATACAAGTTTGCTTTCTCTCTTTTCTCTCTAAACTTTCAGTTAGGGTTCTGTATTTAAAATTTCTCCTCGTTTTGAGCCAAAAGAGAAAAAGAATAAGAGCAGGAAAAATTCTTCTATGCATCGTCAGTGTAAGTGGCCCAACAAATTCAACATATCTCAGTCATTGATATTTATAAATTTTTTTAATAATACAAAAATGTACTTGATGTTATCTCTAACTGTCCATTTATGTTGGTATAAGTTTACATCGGTGCACTGATACTCTCTCTAAGAAGTTAACCCCTCTATTCCATCCTTTGTACAATGCTTTGTCACACTTTACACAGTTCGCCTCTACAATCAGAGTGGGATGCAGTGGCGGAGCCAGAAATTTAAGTCTATTGAGGCACACAAAATAATAATAATAATAATAATAATAATAATAGTAATATTAAAACATAAAAATCTTTAAATGTAATAACTATTTATTATAATGGTAATTGTTTTCGACGAGATTTCATATTTTGAAATTATTTCATGATAGTCACATCATCTATACTAGTAGAAATGTCTTGCTCAATATATGAAATCAAGCAATCATTCATAAACTCGTCACCAATTTGACTTTAGCAATACACTTCACAAAAGAATTGGCCGAGAATCATTACTTGACCAGTATATATATATATATATATAGACACACACACACACACACACACACACACATACATAGATACATACATACTTAGCACCGCAAACTGGCTGAAATAAAACTTAGGGTAGCAAATTGACACCAAGATGAAATTTATGATAGCAAATTGCGTATTCATAAAGAAAACAAGCTCCTGATTTGCGATTGTAGCTGTATATGTCGATGATATGAACATAATTGGTACTCTTGATGAAATAAGAAAAACCGCAAGCTACTTGAAATCCGAATTTGAGATGAAGGATCTTGGGAAAACTAGATTCTGTTTAGGCCTTGAACTAGAACACTGAGTTTGCGGAATACTAATCCACTAGTCTACGTATGTCCAAAAGATGCTTAGGGGATTTAACATGGACAAAGCGCATCCTGCTAGCACTGCCATAATAGGTTGAAGTTTGGATGCAAAGAAATATCCATTTCGTCCAAAGGAAGATGACGAAGAGGTGTTGGGAGCTGAAATTCCCTATTTAAGTGCAATAGACGCATTATTGTACTTGGTCCAATGTACTCGACCAGACATTGCATTCTCAGTGAACTTGTTAGCTAGATTTAGCTCAGCGCCAACACAGTGTCACTAGAGTGATATGAAGAACATTTTCCGATACCTAAAAGGAGCCATTGACTTGGGACTGTTCTTTCCTTACAGAGAGAAAAGAGGGACCGCAGATGGAACTGCAATCCCTAAAGGAAATGTTGACGGCGAAAGCGCCACTCACTACACGGAAACCCCAAATGATGTTTTGGCTGGTTTTTGCTTATGCTGGGTACCTCTCTGACTCACATAAATTAAGGTCGTTCCCAAACTGGTTATGTATTTACCATTGGGAACACGACGATATCTTGGAGATCAACCAAGCAAACCCTTATGGCTACATCCTCGAACCACTCAGAGATCATTGCTCTACATGAGGCGGTTCGTGAGTGTGTATAGTTAAGAGCTATCATTACACATATTCGAGGGACTAGTGGTTTGAGTTCTACCACTGAAGAGCCTACTTGCATTTATGAAGATAATGCTGTTTTCATCAAATAGCTGAAGCTATGATATATCAAGGGTGATAATACAAAACACATATCGCCATAATTTTTCTACAATCAGCAACAACAGGCTCTCCTCAAGATTCAAGTGAATCAAGTAAGGTCTGAGGAGAATGTGGCAGATTTGTTCACCAAATCATTGCCTAAGGCCACATTTGAGAAACATGTAAAAAACATAGGAATGCGAAGACTTTCCAAGCTCCCTTGATTAATGTAAGTATCAAGGGGAGGTGTAGACGTTAGGGGGAGTCTAACACACACATGTCATCCTCAAATGTAGAAGGTACGTTGTGCTCTTTTCCTTCGACCAAGGTGTATTTTTTTTTCATAGGGTTTTTATTGTTACTTGGAAAGGTTTTTAGTGAGGTAACAACTCATGCACCATTTCATCTTTGACTTGGCATAAGGGGGAGTGTTAAAGGAAAAATACATTATGTGTCTTCGTCAAAGAAACTGACGAAAGAGGAAATCAAGGAATTGTAATCACATCACAATCAACATTTACTATCATTATTGTAATTAATGTTAATCAATGTTTCCATTGTAATTCTCTCCCTATATAAAGTGACTATGAAATGAAATGAGTAGACCAATTCCAATTCTCATTTTACTTTTACAGAAAACTAATTATATTTGACCAGATTAAAACATGGATATGGAAAAAGTGTTGAAAAGTAAAAAAAAAAAAAGTGTGGTTTGAAAGGAAAAAATTTGTATGTTCAAGTAAATCCAGAATAAGTGTCTGGCCCAAACACTAGGTTACTTGCTCTAGTTGAAATAGAGTTTATGTTAGAGACAATCTCGGAGAATCTTAGTAGACTATGGTCATAAAGTTTATATGTTTTCATGGTAGCCTTTTTCTCTCCAAAACTAACCATCTGTGGGTCTTACTCGAAGAAAGATTTAGCAACGTCTGTGACTCCCAGCTTCCTGAACTAGAAGTGAGATGGCACAGCCTCCGCTTTTGTGATTTCAAGTCAGTTATTGACTACAACTCGAAAGCATTAAATCCTTAATGTCTATGGAAAAGATATCACATATGCGATGTTGATTAAGAGACTCTTTCTACCTTCCCCGTCTCTACGTTGATTGTTGCTAAGAACTATCGAATCGATGTTACTACAGGATGGATTACAAGGTTTCATGAGCTCATTGGAGCTATGAATGCCGTTGAAAAACATGACAACATCCTTGTGAGGAACTATTATTCGAGACCCGTGGGAACATAGCATATTCCGAAGTCCAATTATAGTCGAGCCCCTAAGGGAGGGAGCCAAGAGCGAAAGCCTAAATTTAGGGACAATTTTGGACTTTTTGGTCCATATTCTCGCTTTAATGAGGAAGGTAACCGCCAAAATAGGCTGACATGGAACCAAAGAGATCAACGTGGAAAGAGAGAGGGAGGTAATGCCTCTGGCCATGTTGGTGGAGCCACCAACATTAAGAGCCATCCAAATGACTCTTTCAAAGCACCTCAATCAATGGAGTCTGAGCATAGAGATGAATGTTCCCAATGTGGATTATCGCCAATTCTATTTTAAGTCATTATTTTTCCAAGAAATGTAATAGGCAATTGCCATATACTTTGTAGTAAATGCCATTGATTTAGTTTTTCTTCACATAGGCTAATCTAAAATGAGTATGATGTCTAGGAAGGTTTTGAGATAAGTGGTACTTAAGCGAGCTTTGCTCCACCGACATCTCTCTACTCACCTGGTCATATTTATTTTGGAGTTACAGAAAGAAGTCAAATGACTAACTTTGTTTTGCATTAGCTAGCATTTGGATTAGATTCTCTTAATGGTTAAGAGACAATGATGTACACCATTGGCTTATGAATAAAATTTTGAGTTCTTTTCATTATGACTCCATTTAGATTCTGAGCATATTACTTTGTGACTACGATGGCTGGGCCTCAGGATTAGTTCAACGACATGGAATAGCCCAAATTCCATTTGCCAAATGGCACCTTGATTATTGTCAAAGAAACTCTCTACGCTCTTAGGGCGAATCATACCCTATTAAGCCATTCGAGCCAATGGATTCCATGCGGGAACACATGTAGAATACGAAAATGAGTTTCTTTGCAATACCTCTAATGATTGCGAACAAAAGCTAAAACATCTTAGAGAAGTTTATGTGTCTCTCTGGTGGACTCTATGTCACTATTCAAGCTATTAAATCCAATAAAGTCATGAGATAAGATCTCTTGGATTTAGACACATATTGGCTTTGTCACGACATGATAGATCATCCTGGTCATGATATGATGATCCGTCTACAAAAGACTTCACACAGACATCCATTCTTTCTAGCGAAACAAAGCAAGAATCAAAAGTTAATTCCTGGACTAAGTGTGACAGTCGCCGCCGCTGCCTCTGGGATGGCTGCCATACACCGCAGGCCTAGGACCGTCTTAGTCCCTTCTAATGATGTCATGGTTGCCATCTCCCATGGACATGACGCCATGGATGGTGTCCATCATGGTGATGGTGCCTCAGGCAATGCTACAATCACCAACTTTGCTTTAAATAGTGTTTCAGACGCTCACGCCCAACCAAAATCCTCATTGGTTGGTTCTAAGGCCTTTTGCTCATTTTACAAAGCATGTTCCTTAAGAAACTTAGGACCAAGACCATCCGATACAAAGGATACAAAAATACTCATTTTGTTCTTACATAGAGTCCGTGGGGATTCTGTGGACTCGTTTAACCAACTTGCGGACGTTTAAATATCTCATGATGTTGGTTGACATGCAAACACGCTGGTCACGTATTGTGCCATTGTCTATTAGTAATGCTGCTTATGCTACACTCCTAGCAAATATCATATGAATGCTGCTTATGCTACACTCCTAGCAAATATCATATGACAACGGGCTCACTCCTCGGATCATCTTATTTAGTCAATTGGATTTGACAATGCTAGAGAGTTTACATCAAAGACTTTCGATGGTTATTGCAATGGGACTGATGTTGGACATCATATTTCCATGTACAGACCCAAATGGTCTCACGAAAATGACTACGATGGTACCCCAAAATTTGGTAATGCGCACCAATCTCCTTATATCCTTTGGGTTATGCAATATCGCATACAGCTATGTTAATTCGTCTACGACCCACCATCACTCAATCTACCTCTGTGTTACAGCTAGTGACTAGGTACCAGTATCTCATACTTACGCATATTTGAGTGTGCCATTTATGTGACAATTGCGCCGCCACGGCTCACTATGATGAGTCCTTACAGACGAATGGGCAACTAAGTTAAATTTGAGACTCCAACAATCGTCCGCCACTTAATGCCCTTGCTAGGCGATCTCCTTACAGCTAGATTTGCCGATTGTCACTTTGATGAGACAGTCTTCTCGTCATTCGGGGGGAGATAAGAACATAGATGTTCGGCAGGAATGACAGGAATTATCGTGGTTTATCCCCACTATGTCTCATCTCGATCCCCGCTAAAGTGATGAGATCACACATATCTACTGCAAACATGCCTGCAAGGATGGACGTCCTTATGAGAGGACGTAGCGCCACCCTACACGGAGGTAGGCATGACGCCAACGCCATAGAGAGTAGCACTCTGGCGTTATAGGCCACGGCCCCAGCTAGGATGCATGGGAGGCCCGTGGGTTCGAATGATACTTTAGCACAATTAAATCATTTGATTATCGATACTTAAAATCTGTCTCATGAGAATCTTACTGATTATGGTCATCGTTAGGAGACGCCTCAACGTCAGAACCTATTCCTAAGAATATAAAGCTCTTTGAAAATTACACTAGTGTACATGAGACGTGGGATAGAAACTCCATCATGATTGATGATGTATTCACGCATTTCATAGCGCTTGAGTTTGTCGAGTCAGATGATATCGAACCCCGCTCCGTTGATGAATGAATGTCAACTTAGAGAGATTTGGCCTAAATTGAAAGATGCGATCCATGTTAAGTTGGATTCCCTAACGAAGAGGAAGGTTTTCGAGCTAGTGATGCCAACACCTCCTAACATATAATGCTATGTCCCGTATCTCAATTTACTGATTTACTAGTCATTTGGACGGTAAACGACAATTACTTTCACTTTTTACTTTGTTTCGATACTTTTAGTGGCCCTAAAAGTTGACTTTTTGTTCGGGTCAAAATTGGAGAAAATGTTCTGCACGAAAGTTGTAGAGGACGTTAAACCAAGCGCGTGCATATGTGGTACGTAAAAATCAGAGTTCGTATACGAAGGTTATAAGTGAAATACGGAAGTTACTATTCATGATAAATTGGGTATAAATATTAGAATTTTACTGTGGTAGGTTTCCAAATCCGGAAACCCACCTTTCTCTCTCCTCTCCCCCGAGCTCTCTCTCTTTCCCTTTCCGTCTCCTTTTTCTTCCTTTCGATTTGCCGCCGTCCGGCCACCTGATGGAGTGCCGCCAGTCAGTATAGGACTGCCTCCTTCCGCTGCACACATTGGTGGTAATGGGTCACGGCGATTTGGTTGGAGAAGTGAGGATGGACGACTTAAATTTTACTGTAGCAGTTGGAGGTTTTCCTGCAATTCTTTCAATTTCGGCCATCTCCGGTCACCAAACCAAGTCCAATAGGAGCGCCTCGAGCCATTTGACATTTCCCCTTAAGCTTCAAGCATCGATTTGCATTGTAGAGAAAGAATCAAGCAAAAACTCGATTCTAAGGTTTTGAAATTTCTGGAAAATTTTCACCGGCCAAATTCGAGCAGTTCAAGGTAAAATTAGAACTTGTTATAGTTGAGAAAAGTGTTAGACTTGTTGAGTAGATGTTGTGGCTAAAATTTGGTAGTCGGAGGTGAAGTTGACCGGCGGTGCGTAGGCCCCATGCGCCGCCATTATAGGTCGCGCGTAGAGGTGCGTATGGCAATGTTATGGGTTCTGTTTTAGTTAGTTAAATCCTATTTTTGATCTAGAGCTTATATATGTGAATTAGGTGAAGATTGGCGAAGTTTTGAATCGATTTCTAATTTTCGAAGATTCAGAATTTTGATTATCGATTTATGAGGATCCGACCGTTGGATTTCTTTCGAATCTGCCCTAGAACTTGTAAATTAATGAAATGGTGTTGGTGGTAAAGTTTGGGTTGAATTGAAGGAAATGGAGATGTTGATTTAAGAGGATTGATTTTGGAATNTACTGTGAGTGGACTTTTGTTTTAAATGTTGATGCATGCGTTGTTTCTTGAATTAATGCTTTATTTAATTATCATAATATTTTGTCAAGCATATTATTTTTAGTTTCGGATATTATTTGGTTTTGGAATATTGATCGGATTTTTCATTATGATTTTAGAGCGAGAGTTTTCTACGCTCGAATTTGAATTTATGGTTTATAATGATTTTTAGACGAATTATTTTTCCGATGTGATTTTTGAAATTATATATTATATTTCTATTCATCGATTTGAGATTTTAAAAAGATTTTCAAAATGGGATTTCGATGGAGATATTTTTCTTATTTACTCATAGACTTTCGGTTTTGGCATTGGGAATGCCTTATTGATGATTGTGGATTTGGTTTTGTTTATGAGTTACGATTTATAATTTGATCTCGCCTATTTGTTATGATTTTGAGAATATTTTGGCGTGCGAGGCCACGTCATTGGAATTTATTTATTTTTCTCGTGAGATATTGGGGAACCTTTATGGATTTATGGATTTACTGGTTTTCGATTGTTTTCCTCACCATATCGGGTCGTTCAGATTGCGTCTCCTGCTCACTTACTTTGTGTTTGTGAGTGGCAGTCGAGGTGATTTATTCTCCTCCTCACGTGAGTGGTAATCGAGGTTATTAGTTCTCCTCCTCACACAATCTATGTATGAGTGGCAGTCGAGGGTAGGTAGAGCCTAAGGGGCTCCTTTGCCCGTATGGTGATATTTCTTCCCCATATCCTATTATTACTTGACTACCGGGGCTAGTCCGATTTCTCTTAACTAGCGGGGTTGGTATGTTTTCACGAGATTTTGAGTTTAAAGAAATACGTTTTATAAACGTTGCATACATCGAGGCTTTATAAGTTTAAATACGTGGGAAAGTATTCAAGTTTGCTTCTTTTAAATTATCTTGATTATTTATTTTTGTCCACTCACACTAACGTGTTTTTCAATACTTTCCCCTGGGCCATTCGGTTTCAAATGCCCAGTTTGCAGGCGAAATTAGTTGAGGTCAGGCGTACATGGGTTAAGGCATAGTTGTCATTGCTTCCGCATTTGTTGAAAAAAATAATAATATAAAAAGAAAATGCAACAACACGGCAATTATTTTCCAGTTTGTTTATGCTGCAATATCAAGATACAAGATAGCTATCAAAATTCAAATAGTGGTCAAAGCAAGAGTTTTGTCAAAGTTGGAGGCATTCACGTCTAAGTTCAAATCATGCTATACAGATTTTGCGGGGTTTGTTTCAAACTGAATGCAACAGAATCTATCTGCTATCAAGGTTCTAAAAAACGCTAGGCTCTAGTCGGGTGGTAACCCGGAGCCTAGCGCCTAGGGGCCTAGGCGGGGACTAGGCGGATTTTTATTTTTTATTTTTATTTTGATAACATATAATTATATAAATATAAATATATATATATATATATATTTATTATAATTTTTATAACAAGTGACTCTCTTCCGACAAGGGATATGATTGATACACATTTGATAGCTTTTATATCCCTTACCAATTTGTATAGAAAAGTAAAAGACCAATGTCATGAGTCATGACCACGAACGGTTGTAAAAATGATAAAATAAAAGGGTTAAAATAATAAAAAATGCTAGCCCACAAACCACTAAAGGTGAAACCACCGCCTCATATCAAAATCTCAGAAAGCTTCGAAGTAAAGACAGTTCTGCTTCATCTTCCCAGAATCCCAGAAGCCACATCTCACCTCTTCACCCACTTCTCAAAATCCAAACCCCCAACAAAGCTAAACCCATCTTCATCTCCACGCTCTTCTCCTCCCCCAAATCCTGTCTCTCAATCTCAGAGCCCATCCCATCTCGCCTCTCGAAGAGCGGCCACAGATGTAATCCGATCGCGAATCGAATTGTGAAGTTTGGTTGATTGGGTTCAAGATTGAATTTGTTAGGATTTGAATTTGAGATCTTTGTTACGATGGATTTGTTGATTAGTGGAATTAATCTGTTGGGGTAGTTTGTTTTTGAATCATGGTCGTCGATTCCGGATTTGAGTTTCATGATGGAGAACAAAGCGAGTTGCTTACAGCATACACCAGAGGAGGAAAAAAAAAATTCCAGAATCCAGCGCCTAGCTCCCAGCCCCAGCGCCTAGACCGCCTAACCTCCGCCTAGACCGTCTAGGCGGCCGCTGAGAAACCAAACACCCAATTCAATCGACTAGCCTGAAATCGGATCGGACATCCGGCGCCTAGCGCCTATACGCCGCCTAGGCGGGCGCCTAGCCCGTTTTTTAGAACCATGTCTGCTATACATGACCTGCCATGAGATAAGCTGATTTGAAATTCAAATTCAAGACTCAATCCTATCTCCAAGACTCTCTATAAAAGCAAGCACAATGCTAGAGTTAAAGGGGACGGAGAAAACACATCAAGAGGAAAGGCGAAGCCCTGCTGCAAAGGAGAGAAGAAGTTTTCAGCAACTTTGTTCGAAGGAGAAGCCCGGAGGAAGCAGACGCTAAAAGGTTGATACCTCCTTGACCTACCAGTGCTATTTCTTTTTTTTTTTGCAGTGTCTCTTTTACCTGTGTCGCCATGGAGCTGTGGAGATCCCCGAGCGGTCGCAATCTCGTATACGATACATGTGTATCAACGAGTGTATGACCAATCGGTGGAGTATAATATCATCTACTCCAAAATTCAACAGCAGTTCCCACCAGCAGCTTCCTACTTTCTGCCTTCCTCTCCACCTCAGCACAACAAATGGCCTCAAAATAAGCCACGCAAAGAACACACCAGCCAGAACATCAACCACACAAAACATAAAATTGGTGTCTGGTGAAAGGAATTTACCCTTGATGTTCTCTTGGAGTGCTTCCAACAACCTGTAGGCGAGAAGGAAAGGAATCAGAAAACTGAGACCGAGCCGTGAAGCAGAAGTCTCTTCACTTCTATGTGAATCCGGACTTACTTCCTCCACCAAATCCCAGCAAGGAATGGCGTTTGCTGTCAAAGATCCTGCCTTCACTTGCACCTGCAGCATGTATATGTACAACGCCTCTGTCAAGAACTCGAAAAGACTGATGGAGAGAATGATTGAAGAAGAAGAAGACATTCATGAAAAATGACAGAGACAAAGCTGTACACTCCTTGAAACAATAACCATCAGAGTGCGTTGCTGCAAACTTGCTCCCAGATGCTTGAAGGAACACAACACACATATAATGAAGCCGAGCAGTAAATGTTTTGCCACATGCTTGCTTTGAATAAAAGCCAGGCAACAAGGACCATGAAACAACGAGTTTAATGAAACTTTGATCATGGGGCAGTGGTTTAATAATACAAAAGGCCATGACAAAGTGATAAGTTCATGTTGCTTGGCGATTAAAAGCTAATGAAGTGAACACACATCAAGACAAAATTTATTTGCAATTAAGCATGATTGTCAAACCGTGATGTTGCTGTACCTTTGGACTAAAGACAAAAACTTTCAAATATCCAATTAAGCAAATGTGCAGCAAGTTTCTTTCCAGCTACGTGTCTCCTTATCAATCAAAAGAAGAAAAGAAGACAATATTCAAAGGCTACAAAGAGTCCTCTAGTGCTCATTGTGTGGCATGAAATGAACTCTGCATTTTGTAATAATCAATTCTTGGCAGAAGGTAAAGGAAACAAGCGGTGGTGTCGCAGACTTGCAGAAGTTGCAGCAACAAAGTCATTTCCTCTCGGTCTTATCCTTTGTTGACAGGTTTTGGTAGTGGAAAGTCATCAAGTCATCAAGACATGAAGACAAATGCTGTATATAATTAAGGCCTAATCTATGGCATGCGGCAGCTTTGATTTGAAAGGGGAATTAAATGGCAAAATGACAAAAGCCTTTGTCTAAGTCATTGAAAAAGAAACATAAAAGCAGTCAATATGCTAAATTGAAGCGGTGTTGTAGTGGAAGGTTGCAGAGGCATGGTCTCTTACCAGTTTGAGGAGCCACACAACATGCAATTCCACCAGAGACCAAAAGGTGTACAGTACGAAAGCTTCGAATCTTCGAGAGCTGACGAAGGCAGACCATGAAGATTAGTTAAAGTTGTTCCCAAATCAAAATAAGGATTTGGAGGAGAGGAGCCTTACCCACTATTTTTCGGTGAAGAATGCATGATCGAGGCAATAGATTCCCCTTTTGTATAAAGCCGGACATCAAGACTCCCTTTCCAAGCCGAACTGAAATCCACACCCATCTCTGATTTGATCTCTTCAGCTCGAGTCAACTACACCTAGAAGGAGTTCAGCTTTATCAGTTTGGCTAAAGTAAGAACAGGGCTTATCATGAGGCAGCTGGGCCTGATACATGGGTACTGACAAAATGAAGCTAGAGGGCTGAAAAGGGAAGATGGATGTCCAAATTAGCCTATCCTGAGAGATCAAAGGGCGACAAAAGCCCACTTCAAATGTCAAGGCCCGTTATGAAGCTCGGCACATTCGGGTGCCCAATTTAAATCAGTGGACATTCTACTAAAATTGGGTGTTCACCAAAATATGTTTCCTCGACGAGTTCAAAATACATACCCGTTGAGTTAAAAATTGGTACAAAACCGAA
>LYNE01001964.1:19628-31168 GCA_001662545.1 Rosa x damascena | reverse complement strand
AAGCCTTGTAGTATTAAGTTGGTAGGTCTACGGTACGTCTGCGACGTATCGAGTTCCTATTGGCTTAATATTACGGCGCTGTGGTATACCCATTCGGGTCGCCACAATAAAACTCTATTTTCGTTAATGAAATAGAGTGAGATCGTGTTGAGTATATTTATTTACTATTTCTGCTCAACAGCATTGTAGGATCTATCGATCCTTCACCCTTTTTACTGTTATTTCTAATATACCTTTTGTTTTAGAATTGCTCTGATAACATATGGGATTAATGTTATTAAGTTGAGATTTGTCTAATGTGAATTGGAAGATGTTGTGATTTGGGGGAGCAGGGTGGCTCCAAGAGAATAAGGATGGATTGCTTAGAAGTGTAAATGTCTTTCTACAGGTTTTGGGTAGTCCATTTTTAGGGGAAGTTCTGCCAAATTTTTAGTAAAATTTCTTCTAAGGTGGGGCCCACAGGGCCACTTCTGATTTCAGGGTGAAATCTGGGGCGGGTCCTGTCATATAACCTATTGACTAATGGGTCTTCGTTAGAAAGCGTGATGAGAAAAATATATGATAATCTCGCCTTATGGCGCAATGCTTCTCACAAAACACCCTGGAATCGACTACGATGAGACATATTCTCTCATAATGAACGTCATTGTACTCCACTACCTTGTCAATTTGGAAGTTTCTGAATAACTAAACATTCAGCTTACAAATGTGGTCACTGCGTATCTCTATTGGGATCTAAATACGAAATATACATGAAAGTTCATGGTGAACTTCATTTACCCAAGTCAAGTGGCTCTAGACCAGAGAGAGCGTTTGCAATGAGACTGAAACGCTCACTAATATGCCCGCGTATTTCTAATATATGTCCCGGAGTCTATCGCGGTTCATGTTGGACATGATCTTCATTGGAAGCCCTTAAAGAGTTAAGGAAACCACTGAACACTTGAAATCCGAGTTTGATGTAACGCCCCAAACCGCACCTCACTAGCTTGGGCATGTCACAGTGCCGCGGGGCTCTAAAATATAAACTGAAAGCTCGATTCACATTATAGAGGACCGCTAGGCATTTTGTTAGAAAACTTTTTGCAAAACACAGCGGAAGCTACCAATATTTTTTAGGTGAAAATCCTTGAGTTGCTAAAATTTATTTCATTCGTCTAGAACTTGAAATGAGATCTCACACCAGAGGTACGAACTTCAAGGAAATGAGAACTCAACCAACATTGGCACAAGGCTAACTATTAACAAGTCTCAGAATACGAAGTTCGAGAAATAGAATTTAGAATAAGGTTCAAACGATGATTTACCAAACTTGTTCCACACACCCAGCTCCTTCCGCTATTGTCCCGTCACCAGTGCACAATACCTGCATTCATACTGTTGTAGGGGTGAGCTTTTGTCCTCGCTGCTCAACAGGAACTCTACCTCAACTAGACTCAAAATCGATAAACAAATATTTAGGCTTCCCAGTATGAAAACATATTTAAACCAAATATTTAAAAGAACGACAAACTTTAATGTTTTTCAACTTGAAAACCGATGCATGATGCTTAAATAAATACGGCGCCAAAACCAAGTATTACCTGATGGCCGATCCCATAGATCCACTACACGACCTTACCTCAATTTAATTTATCACCAAGTAAGCGCAGCGAGAATGTCCACTACCTAGCTACACACACGTACCAGGCCT
The DNA here is from genome assembly GCA_001662545.1 of Rosa x damascena. Taxonomy (NCBI): domain Eukaryota; kingdom Viridiplantae; phylum Streptophyta; class Magnoliopsida; order Rosales; family Rosaceae; genus Rosa; species Rosa x damascena. The sequence continues at coordinate 29,475 of LYNE01001964.1, read as the reverse complement.
GTTATTACGATCGGAATACCCGGACGACCGGCATAACTAACCCTCCGGAGGTTAAGGGGATCGAACTCAAGGAAGTCAGAGCCACCCTACGCTCTCAAGCCATCACACATTTTCTCACGGATTGGTTAGTATGCATTGCATTTTACATAACCAACCCATACCACTTATCATGCATCACATTAAAAGAAAATCACCAACCGAGGAGAGTCCTGAATCCCTACCTGGATTCCGATGCTTGCTCTCACGTACTCCGAGAGTCGCGAACCTTCCGTTCCTCAGGTAAATGGAGTCCTAGATTCTGACATTTCAACAGTTAAGAATCCATCGAACAATTATACGAGATCTCGACGATTAATAAATCGTCCTAACCAACTTTTCCTGGTTTGACCAGGAGTTGACCAACTTTGACCATTGTTTGCCCAATCGAGATAGGTTCGATAATTAACTTAGATTATCGAACATATATTGAGTGCACGCGATTACTAAGGCCACCCAATATATATATATATATACACACACACACACAGTTATATATTAATTTCTTTCACTTTCTATCCATTTAACATATGCACAAGCATAGAACAAGTTCCCAATTTCGTCAACGGCACTTGGTCTTTTACTTTCACTTCGCATTTTGTCACATAGTAATTCGACCAAATTTACTATGGACACCCAAATCACATATGACCAATTCCACCCATCAAATCCATTTCCTTGACAATTCATTTTATAAACCATAATAAAAATACCCGAATAGTAACTCACAACAACTTAAAAAACTAAACACACAACCAAGGAAATCTGAGCTCTACCACAACTCCACAGTTCATTGCATATACAAAAAAATCCAAAGTTTCAGTACCAGCAACATATATACCAACTCAAGCTACTAACTTCGGATTTGCATCACAATAACCAAACTTCAATTCAAGATTTTGAATAATACCTTCAAAATCCAACTGCAACCAAACCAAACTCCTTGCGGAAACTAGGCAGATGATGAACTGAGGATGTCAACATGATCTACCTAGCCAACTGCCCAATTCCTTGTCTACAGTTGCAGTTGAGGACGAGACCAAGCCAAGTAGAGCCGGAAAAGTAGCCGGTAACGAAGAACACAGCAGAACCGACATGAACCCAGAAACGAAATCATCAAAACGTGACCAAATTTGAAAACTAATTACACAGGCATGTAGACCATGAAAAGGAGATGAGGTTTAATACCAATTACAGGCCAGATGGTGGCCATAATCGCAGAAACTCGCCAGAGCAGTCACTGCTTCTCACCGTCGGGTCTCCCTCCTCGTCCGGTGCATGGGCGATCAAAGGCCACAGGCGTGACGGCGACGACGAGACGAAGCTAATGGTGGTCGTGCGCCGTCGTGGGGGGGGGGGGGGGGGCGGACGACGTCCCTCTGGTCGGGTTTCCCTTCCGGGTCGTCTCTCTCTCTCTTTCGGGTCAGAGGACTCTGGTTCTCTCCCTTTCTCGATACTTCTGGTGTTCCCACGGGTCAAGACTCATATATATAAACTGACCCAATTAACAGTGGACGTCCCTGATGAAGTGGTGGAAGAGGTGGATGGCTAGGATCGCTCCACCTGTCTTCTATTTCTTGAATTAATTTTCAGAATCCCAAAACTTCGGATAGCCACGATAAATAGCCTGAGTATCCGAAAAGTTCTCCGAAAATTTCCACGAACTTGTCATGACGTGTACTTTATTATCTAATCCTTAAATCAAGGATTTCACTCTACAAAAATTTCTGAAAATATTCTCGAGCACTTTGATAATTACCGAGATCGTAAATAAATAATTTGTTGAACGATCTCAATTTAAGCTCGATAAATTTTCCGGGGCTCACATTTGAGATGAAGGGTCTTAGGAGAACACGATTATGTTTCAGTTCAGAACTTGAGCATCGTATTGATAGATGCTTAGGCGTCTTGACAAGGTCAAGCCTTCAAGCATTCCCATGATCGTTCGTAGTCTTGATCCTGAAAAGGAACCTCTTCGTAAAAAAGAAGATGATGATGAAGACGTGATAGAGGCAGAAGTGCCCTACTTAAGTACACTAGGCGCATTATTGTACTTAGCTCAATGAACAAGACCAGACATCTCATTTACAGTGAACTTGTTAGCTAGATATAGCTTTGCGCCAACACGACGCCATTGGACTAGTGTAAAAGATATTTTTCGATACTTGAGATGTATGATTGATATGAGCTTGTTCTATCCCTACAGAGAGATGATGGAATCAGACCCATCACATCCCAGGAACACCGACAACACTGGTCTGCGTCCTCTATCCCCATCCCAAAACAACATTGGTATTTTGGAAGGTTTTGCTTATGTTAGGTATCTCTCCGACCCACACAAAGGTCATTCCCAAACTGGTTAAGTGTTCACCATGGGGAAGACCAAGATATCTTAGAGGTCTATAAAACAGACCCTAGTCGCTATATGTTCGAACCATGCAGAGATTATTACTCTTTACAAAGCGGTTTGTGAATGTATATGGATTGGATCCAGAATTATGCATGTTCGAAGCAATTGTGGTTTGAAGTCTACCACAGATGAGCCTACCAGCATTTATGAGGATAATATTGTTTGCTTTGAGAAAATGAAGCAAGGCTACATCAAAAGCGACAACTTCAAGTATAATCAACAACAACAGACTCTCCTCAAGATCAAAGTGAACTAGGTTCTATCTGAGGACAGTATGACAGACTTGTTACTAAGTCATCGCCTAATTCCACTTTCGAGAAAATGTTGGCAGCATCGTTTGAGGAAGTTATCCAAACTCCCATGACTGTAGTCATCAGGGGGAGATGCAAACATCAAGGGGAGATGTCTACATGTATGGTCTCGAAACGTGATGGGTGTGTTGTATACTTTTTCTCCTTCGACCGAGGTTATTTTTGTCTCACTGGATTTTTGTTACTCGGCAAGGTTTTTGATAAGGCAACGAGAGGAGCACCACGTTTGGGCGACACAAGGGATAATGTTCAAGTAAATCTAGAATATGTGTCTGGCCCAAACACTATGTTACTTGCTCTAGTTGAAATATGGTTTATGTTAGAAATAATCTCAGAGAATCTTAAGAGATATCCAATCAATATACGATTATGTTTCCATGTACAACTCTATCTCTATGCTTGTAATCATCTATATAAAGAAGCCACTATTATCAATGAAAGTGTGAGCCCCTGAAAATTTTTTTGTTGTTTAATTTCCGAAAGTAATTTTTCGCCAATAAGATTTTCGCAAGGTGATTTAAGTGAAGAAATCGATTTCGGAGATTGTTTTGGTGCCGAGATCACTAGTTGGGCCTTATTAATTAAGTTTGGGCCGAGGTTCTTTTGTTTTGGGCCTAGAAGGTTACCGAAATTTAGTGAGGCGACCATTTGTTGAAGTTTCGAATACGATAAAGTTGAGTTGTAACAAAGTTTTGGATTTTAATTTTTACGAATCGAGTTTTGGGCCTAGGACGAAGTCGAGAAATAACTTAGGAAGTTTCCGGCAGAAAACGAATCAAGTTACGATCCCCAAACCCGAAAACAAACTAGGAGAAATTTGTAATTCGTCGCAAGGGTAAAATGGGAATTTCACGGATATAAGTATAAATAGACAATTGGATGCCCTAGTCCCATTTCTCCCTTGCAGCCGCGTCCTTCCTTCCTTCCTTCTCTCTCTCCCCGACCCATGTCTCTCTCGTCCTCTCACTGCTATTACCAGAAAATACAATCTCCGACCACCACCTCGCAAAATCGCCACCACCAATCGATCCAGCGCCCGAATCTGACCCGAGCCCGAGCCTCACCACCGGCATGCACCGCCTCCAACTACCGCATGCAACCACCATAGTTCCCACAGCTATGCCTAACCGAAAACGCAACTTCCGACCACTTTCTCCCCTCACCGCCATCACAAATCTATTCGGAATAAGCCATTCACTCAAAACCCCGAAGCATTGCACCACCGTCCTCCTTCACATGCAACACCCCCAGACTGCGCGCTACTGTACCTCAAGCCTTGCTGATTTCCGGCCATCGTTTCAACTCACAGCCGCCACCGACGAGCTCGGGGTAAGCTGTTTATCATCAGCCCAAGGCCTCGTCGCTAACCCGAAGCTGGAGAACGTCGCGTGTGCATTCACCGGCGATCTGGGCTTCTGCAAAGCCAGGGATACCACCGCCGGCCATGATCGAACGAAGCCATCACCTTGAAAAAGCTTAGGGCTGAACGAATCACCTTAACCTTGACCTCCGACTCCAATCAGAACCACCGCACGAGCCTCAAGCACCGTCGATGGCGCTTGAGCTGACCTAGAGCTGCGGTGCATCACCGCCGGACTTCCAGAACTCCTTAGTTGGGTAATTTCGTCACCTCTCTGTGTTTAAGGCCTCCGGTTTGAATTAGATTGAGAAACCCTAACCCACTGTCATTTAATTTCGAATTGAGGTTCTTGGACTTCTGTGATGTGGAGTTTCGAAGGAGTGGAGCTACTGGGGTAGCTTTGGTTGAAATCAGTTATGGTAAGGGTATTCTGCTGTTTCTAGTTTGGACTCAAAGATTGGTGAGGGGTTGATTATTGATTGTGTTTCACCTGCTAGGAGCTCGAAGGATTAATGGTGGTGGAATGAAGTTACGATGAATTAATTTCTGAATTGGAAAAGAAGAATGGTAAGGATCTCGGTGTGGATATATTTTGCTTTGCATTATTGTACTGAAGATATGGTTTTGGAAATTGTTGAAGCAAAATTAGTTTGTGTTGTTGGAATTTTATGGAATTTTGGCATGATAGGGAAAAAGGGGATTGATAATGGTTAAATGAATTGAAAAGAATAGTGATGATGATATGGTGCAATGGCTAACCAAATGGTGGCTTGGTTTGATTATGGTGATGTTTTATAATTGGAATTGTGGCTATTAATCATTTGGTTTTTGATAAAGAGAGTGTAAATTTCTCAAGTTCATAAGAAATTGGTATCCGAAATGAAATTATATTGATTAATGATTATTGGACCGATCTTATTACGAAATCCGTTTTGTAAGTACTTTGATGGTGAAAAACGGAAATTAAGGAAGCTAAGGTATACCAAGAAAGTAGAAAGGTCCAATGAATTGACCTAATATGTAATTACGGATCGTTGCTTTATTAAATTATCCATGTCCCGAAAATTGAAATAAATTTATTTAATGGAATATTCGGGAATGGAAATTGTCAATTGTTTTCTTAAAGTAAAAGTTTAAAGAAAGGAATGTCAAAGTGTTAAGTATCATGACCATATCCTAAATGGTTCAAATGCCATATCATTTGAACTATTTGGGAATGGATAATAGGTTTTATCTATTAAAGAATAATCCGTTGGACTTTAAGGAAATTAAGTAAATGTTTTGGTTGCTCGGTTAGTTGAGTTGTAATGTTGTCAAGTTACTTATTGGTTTAAATTTTATTATAAAGGACTTGAGCGTATGCACTTGGATTTGGACAAATGATCGAAAGTCGGGAACGAACCCAAATGTGGACGAGCACTCCAATTCCAGGTAGGGTGAGCTGTCCCTTCCTTGTTAGAGGCTTTTCTATATGTGGAATGCTCTACTATGATAGTATGTTGCCTGCAAGAACGTTTTTGGTTGTTCATTAGTCGATGCCTCGTGATACATGTGTTTTCAGAACTGATACTTGCTAATTGGGAAAACCGAGGCTAGACTTGCATGTTGAGATACTGTACCCTTGTATGTTTATACTTGTGACCTGAAAGTGAATGGGACCTAGACGCTTAGATTCCTAGGGATCCCACAGTGTCGATAACCGTGAACCTCCGGAGGGGGCCGTGCTCCTATGTTTGTCGAGAAAAGTGAGTATAGACAGTGAACCAGTCATAGGAGACTCAGGGCCAAGAAATGGACACTTTCGCTACTTGTAGTCGGAAGTACTACAGAGTAGTTGGCCGATTCTCGAATTCAGGACGAACCAGGTCGGTCACCGATTTGATTTATATTAGCCGGCAGGTAAGTATCTCGGAGCTCCAAATTGTGTGAAGCATACTGCATATGCTTTATAAAAGAAATAAATGTTTGTGGTTGCCTAATTTTTAAAGTATTTTCGATAAACGTGCACAATATTATGTAGTAAATATTTTCAAGTATATTATTATTTTCAAACCTAGCATGGTTGGGTCGGCCCCTATTGGGCATGCGAGGACGAAAGCTCACCCCTACTATAGTGTGCAGGTTTCGAGCATGTGGTCGGGGAGCGCACAGGAAAGGCAAATGGCCCGGCTTGGCGCATTCCTATTTGATTTTACTAAAATAAGGTTTTGGGGTCTATTATCGGATTTTGAAGTAACTTATTTATTTACTTTTTATTAATTTATTTGTTTTATACTCGCTTATTTACAAAATTCGGGAGACCCGCAACCCTGGGGCGCGTCTCCCATACTTGTATTTACTTAGTGATTTGTTATTTCCCAAATCGGGCTCCTATTGTAAGCTCAAATCCTTTAGCCCACTTTAAATTCCGCCTTTGAAATTATGTTGTTCGGTTGCTAGAAGGATTTGTCCAAGAAAGTGTTTTGTGAACCAACAATCTAAACCCAAAAGGCCTTGCGATTTCGGGTTGATGAGTTATCGGGATGTCATTCGTGACATGTTGGTTTCTCATTGGCTCGGGGTCGCGGCGCTGTGGGACCCCTCTCTCGGGTCACCACAGAAAGCACGACTCAATTCTCTTCCAAGTTCAGTTTTCCTAAAACAGTATGACATTTATTAATCTCCCATGCCATATTCGTTTTGAAAATGTAAAAACTTGGCCTACTTCTAGGAAACAATAATTGGGTGTTATAGACTTATAGGTAGCTTCGTCTTAATTACTACTGGATCAAGCCATATATATATGTTGTATAATAATTCAACTCAATTTTAAATCTTTTATTCAACTGTTGATATTAGAGTTCTTATTTTAAATATCTCATCACTCTACTTACGTAAATCTCACTCGTCAAAGCTAAACTCTACAGAGTCTTCGAGCTAATTATAACGAAAAGATCGACCAATGCTATCTGCCCCAAAAAATGTTAAAGTCCATGTACTAGCTTTTTAGACTATAGAACACAAAGAGAAGATGCGTTTTAATTTCAACCATCAATCATCACCAGATCTATGGTTAACTCTGTCTATATATATCAGCTCAATATATCATTTTAAACTATGTCATGCAGGATAGAGCTAGAAAACCATTCAGGACCTAAAAACTGAACAATTAAGATGTGAATATGTGTTCGAAAAGTGGTCAAAAACTGGAAATCCGTTCCATAATATCCTTACCTAAGAAAAATCCTATATCAGTCCTTCTTGGCTAAGGACAACTTCACCTAAGCTCATGTACGGATTTTCAGTTTTTAGCCACTTTTCGATCACATATTCACATCTTAACCGTTCAGTTTTTAAGTCCTAATGTATAGATCATCTCTGCAAAATTTCAACCAAATTGATGATCGTTAAGGCATTCAAAACTGCAATTTACAACAATGTACATGAACGTTTCCGGTTCGACAGATTCGGTTCGTTCATGTAAATTGTTGTTTTGGATGCCTTAACGATCATCAATTTGGCTGAAATTTTTCAGAGATGATCTATACATTAGGACCTAAAAATTGAACGGTTAAGATGTGAATATGCGATCGAAAAGTGGCCAAAAACTGGAAAATCCATATATGAGCTTAGGTAAGGATGTCCTTGGTCAAGAAGGACTTATATAGGATTTTTCTTAGGTAACCAAGATGTTGACACCCCAGGAAATGGAGCATGCACCTATTGTCATGGCTATAGTTCTTGCTAGAGCTTTGATACCTTGAACCAAGTTACCAAGATGTTGACACCCCAGGAAATGGCACTTATTGTCATGGCTGTAGTGTCTTGCCAAAGCTATACGGCTCGGATGTTAGTGGCATCAAATAGGAAATGTGGCAAACTTTTGTTGACTACAACTTGAAAATGAAACATGGTTGGATAAGAATGGTTGATCGACTCTTGTAAACATTAGATGGCTCCGACTAACAAGGAAAATCAGAAAAAATAAATCATGTATCTGTAGTTGACTGGCTATGAGTTTGTGCTCACAGAGATTAATCAACCATTAACCATGTAAAAAATGCTTATACAGTCAAAGTTTGAGACTTGCAAATATAGGGTAGCATGTCGATCTATATGTGTGTGTGTGTGTGTGTGTGTGTGTAATGTGCAAATATAGGCTAGCATGTTGATCAATATATAAACACACACACACACACACACGTACATATATATGGACAGATGATCAAGAGATTGAGGACTTTCTTAAACTTAAAAAGTGATGAAGTTTTTCTTTTTAGCATGTATTTTAATAACCTAAACCACTCATTCTCTAGTTATATGAACACATATGAATCCTACAAAAAATTAGCCAAATTGAAAAACGTTTAACCATTTGATTAGCACAATATTCGTTTTAATTTTATTTAACGGTTTATATTTGTTTACACAATTTTGAATGACCAAATAATTATGGTTTTCGTTGATTTTTTATAGATACAATTCTTGCATAAGAATCTAAAGGATCAACGGTTCAAATTATTAAATGAAGTAATATACTAGTGTAAAGGGATAAAAATTCTCAAATTCTTATAGTCTACACACACACACACTATTATATATATATATATATATAGACACATGTGTGTGTGTGTGTATAAAATATATCTAGAGTGAGGCCTCGCTCTGAAATTAAAGTGTGAGGTTAGAGTTTAGGGTCACTTTTCGGTCTCATATTCACATCTTGACCGTTCCGTTTTTAGGTACTGATGTATAGATCATCTCTGCAAAATTTTAACCAAATTGATAATCTTTAAGGTATCTAACTCACTTAAACCAATGGACGAACTGAATCTGTCCAACCTGAACCATACTAGCTTTAAGGCAGTTATTAATGCCTTAACGGCCATCAATTTGGCTGAATTTTGCAGAGATGATCTATACATTAGAACCTAAAAACTGAACAGTCGAGATGTGGATATGAGACTGAAAAGTGACCCTAAACTCTAATCTCACACGTTAATTTCAGAGCGAGGCCTCACGCTGGATAGGATATATATATATATATATATATATATGTTTACGTATGTGTATGGTTAACTCTATCTATATATACCTGCTCAATCAGTGCTCTTTCAAACCATGTCTACAGGGGCAAGATCAAGGACTTATAACTTGGGTGGGTGAGATGAATAAATCCAATGGTGAACCATCAAATCTAATCAATAAAGAAGTCGATGCATGAGAATAAAATAGGCGGCTTGCCAAAAAGATAAAGTTGTGTAATTTTTTTCTTTAGACTTCAACCATCAATCAACTTTTTTTTAAATATTTTTTATAGGGAGCTTCTATTCATACCTCTAAAATTGTTATTAGGACTTCCTTTTTTTTTTCAAATAATAGTTGACTTTGTCAAATTACCAATAAAGACACAAAAGAGGGAAGAAAAAGAAAATTTCTTACCTCTACGTATAGTAGCAATCTTTAATTGGAGAAAACTTTCTCCTCCAACGTGAATCTTAAAATATACATCGGCAAACGTTATCTATGTTGTTCTCAAAATTTTCTAAACTTTCTAGTTGATCACCCATCAATGGAAATAGGTTTCATATGAAAAAAGAGCTTCAGCTATGAAACTGATAAAAAAAATAAGGAAACAAAAAAATGTGGAACTGTTAGCAAGAATGATGGTGGAAAGAAGATTTGACAAGGGGAGAAAGAGTCATTGTATTTCATTGATTCAACAAAAAGAAACATAAGCTAACTAACCTC
>LYNE01001963.1:43105-56066 GCA_001662545.1 Rosa x damascena | reverse complement strand
CCAACGTTCTGCCTCTTCCCTCTTTTTACCCGCTATCTCCATTTGTTTAATTCTTGTCTGGTCCAGCATACAATAGACTGGCATCAAACGCTCAATTGCAATCCAAGAGTTAAATGATTCAGCAACCCCATTAGCCATAATTTCATATCAGCAACTAGTATAAAATGCACGGCACCAATTTTCCACAGGCAATTCAACAAGAAAAGGGTCAATAATATCGGCACCACCAACTGCTCTAAGCAACCGCAAATTGAAACAGTATTCCTTCTGTGTAGAGGAATATGCAACCTTAAAAAACTTCTGGTTAACATCTTCTATCAATTTTGAATTACCTTTACCCCTATATTTACCTGCAAGGTTCACCACCAAGTGCTTGTACCAAAACAGATGAGGATTACCAGCAAATACCTTATCGAAAGCACTCAACAATCCAACAGCCCGATCACTAATAAATGTGATAACTCTTCCTTGAGGTTCAAGAAGACTCTTCAAATGCTTGAAAAAGAATGTCCAGTTTGCATCTGTCTCAGAATCACAAGAACATATGGCTAGAGGGTAGAAACCTGCATAAACCAGATCACAGGAAAATCAGTCTACTGGGGGCCAATAATGTTGTTATTGCACGGCAGAAAACTATCACAACGTCGCACAACAATGTAAAAATGATATCTATCACAATGAAAGAAACTAAAACAAGAAATATTAAGCACATAGATGAAACTATAACAAAAGCCAATATTACTGGGGGCCAAAAATAAATTTATGGGGGGGCAATAAACAATACAGTTACCTTGATTCCCATTCCTTCCAGTTGCAGACAGAATCTGCCCCTTGTAAATGCTTTTACCAAACGTTCCATCAACATACAACACAGGCAAACAGAATTGGAAGCTTTCTACACAACCTCCGTAAGCTACGAAAAGCCTCTGAAAACGATTTGTAAATGGTTCAACTTCCAACACAAAAGAAGAGCCGGGGTTACTCTGCAAAACAGCTTACTTATACCAAGATAACTTGCTGAACGTGTCTGCATCGGAACCATAAATCGCTTCCTTAGCCCGATACTTTGCTTTCAAGGCAACCTTGTAGGAAATATCAAACCCATATGTTGATTTGAACTTGCCATAATCTCCCTTGGCTTCAATGAAAGATTAAAGCTAACATCAGCAGCAATGCAAGTCTTGACAACCTTGGATACCAAAAGCTTGTGCTTTTGAGTCCAAACTACACCCTTGCAAGTGTGAATATTATTCAACTCTGTTATATAAAGGCAACCATTGGCAGATGATGAAAAAGCACGAAGATGCCAATCACAACCTTCGGTTCCAACATTTGCACAGACTGCATGAATACGGTCCAAATCATTTCTCAGGAATACAAACTCGAAACCAAGTGCAATTGCATACTTCCTGAGCTTTTCACGGAGCTCAGCAACACCATGAAACTTATCCCCGACATTATGAATATAAGAACTCCACTCATCAGACAAATACGTCTTGTGAACTTCAGTCCTGAATGCATCACCCAAATAATCATCTTCATTAATAACTTCCGAACCACTATCCACCGAACAGTTTCTCCTACAACCTCCCCCAGTCTTTAAAACTGAAATATCGACACACTCTAACCTATGTATTCTGGCAGAGAAAAACAGCATCTGGAAATCACGATCATTACGCAGAAAACAGACTTCACAACCTGGAACTGAATGCTGAAGCTCAACAATATCAGTTGGGGAAAACTGGAATGTGCGGAAAATGTCTTCATACAACTCAGAGTAGCTCATGCATTGATTCAAAGGAATCATATAACCTTTGCCAGAGTAAAGGCACCTAGCAACCAGAGGATCAGCCGTAGACCTACGAAGAAAACACAGGCAAACGAATCTATTATTAAAGCTAAAACACATATTACTGCCCCCCAATAAAATGAATACTGCCCCCCAATAATGTAATCAAACCTAACAAAACGAAGTAGAAGCAGTACCAAACAACTTTTAAAATGATGAAAAGGATAAAAAACAACAATTACAACTACTTAATAACACATAAAACATTACTGCCCCCCAGTATAATGATTACTGGTCCCCAGTAATATAGTCAAAACAACCATAAAAAATTTGTAAGACGTAATAAATTGCAATGCATTCAAATTGGGCATCAGTAAGCAACAATTATAGATACTAAAATATCGTTGAACAACATTATTGGCCCCCACTAGAAATATTACTGCCTCCCAAGAATATAATCAGAACTACCGCAACACTTCGGAAACAGCTCAACCGCAAAATCCAAACATGAATTCACCAAAAGAAACACGAAATTAATACAGAAACTCAAAACTAAAACAATGCACTCAAAAACAGCTGGAAGTTCAAAATCAAAATTACAAAAACAATTCATAACCAAAACAAACACTGGAAGCTCTGATTCAGAAAAATCAGTTCGAAAATAAGACAACAATTCTTACAAACAAATTCCTAAAATCAAACAGATTAAATAGAGCTAAAAGCCAAACAGATTAGATAGAGCTAAAGAAACAAAAGCAAACCGCAGTGGAGGAACACAAAGAGCATCTCGATCTCGATCCATGTGAAAATCGCAGCAGATTTTCCCTCTCTATGAATCGTAAATCTTCTACCACCAGCTCTAAATACAAATCGCAAGAGCTTCACACACCGAAATCGCCGGAAAGCTTCACAAACCGGAACCAGGGAGCTTCTATCTCCTGTCTATAGAAATCGCACAGCTCCTCTCTCTCTCTCTAAAATGATAGAGCTCCACTCTAAAAAACCAAGGAGCTTCTCTCTCTACAAATACAGCCGATCCTCTCTCTCTAAAATCGGAGAGCTTCACTCCCTAAATCACGTTTCTGTTACGATTTGAAAGCGTTTCAGTTATAGAGGGGCAAAAGTGTCAGGAAAATTGAATAAAACAGGCACGTGTTGAAAAGGTTGGGTAATTGGGGTTTAAAAATGAAAACTATTGATTAAGTGGGCAATCTCTTAGAGTGTTTGGGTAAGTGGGGTTAAATGTTCCCAAAATTGGGTAAATGATCATTTTCTCAATTATTTAATCCTCTTTTTTTAAAAAAGAAGAAGAAAAAAAAGAGAATTGATTTGAAGTATACAAATACATATGGCAGATTGATCCTGGGACAGACCAAGTGTTTGAATTTAATACAATATTGATTGCATATGAAATTACTATACAATGCAAGCCCAAATTATGAAATGATTTAAGCTCCCACCAATTTACCTCCGGAAACGCCTAAGCTCAATGAATTATAGGGTATATAAATATAGTGAAACAAGTATTTTCATAGCAAGTGAAACTAATAATGTACATGCCTATATAATCAAGTCCCCACGCTCATATGGAAAGTAATGTTAACAGTGCTCCTTCAAGTAAGAGTGTAAGACCAATGATTCTTATGGACAGTAAGGTTAACACTTAATCGTGCCTGTGCTGACAGGACCCGCCCCAGATTTTACCTTGAAAATCCAAAGTAGTCCTACGGGGCCCACCTCAGAAGAAATTCTATTAAAAATTTGGCGGAACTCCCTCTAAAAGTGGACTACGCAAAAACCTGTAGAAAGACATTTACACTTCTAAAATAATCCACCCTTATTCTTCTAGAGCCACCCTGCTCCCTATATCACAACATCTCCCATTTCACAAACAATTCTGAACTTAAGAATATTAATCTCATAGGTTATCAGAACAATCTAATATACAGGCTTACAAGAGAATAGAATACAAGATAAAAGACCGATATTTTTATAATGCGGAAGCTATGACAGCTATGCCTCAACCCCAAGTATGCTTGACCTAGCTAAACTGGCCTGCAAACTGAGCATTTAAAATCGAATGGCCCAGGGGAAAACATTTAAAAATCGTTAGAGTGAGTGGACGAAAAATAAGTAATTTCGAATGAATAAGTAAAATTTAATGCTTTCCCAAGTTATTCTCTAAAACCTCGCATGCAGTAACAATCTTGGAAATACTTTTAATCATCATCTTTACTGCAATCTGTTAAAATCTCATCCTCAATCCTTTTTAAAACATCATTTTCAAGAGGTTCGTTTGATGACTAGAAAGGACTGCTGTCTAGTCATCTCATGTCATCTGGGAGGGACTACCACCCAGATGAAGCATTAGAAGGGATTGCCAACTGGAATAGGAGGAGGTGGATAGAAGGGACTGCCAACTAACCACAGATAGTTAGAAGGGACTGCCAACTAACTACCGCATATCATCTAGAAGGGACTGCCAACCAGGTGACGTATCAGAAGGGACTACCAACCAGGATGTAGTCTGGAATGGACTGCCAACTAGACTATTACCTAAAATAGATTGCCAACTAGGTAATGCATGCATGCCTTGACTGATAGCCTCCTCAATAAACTTGAAACAACCCCTTTCAATTACTTGCTTTCGGAAAGAAACTCGATATTAATTCAATAAATCATTAATAATTCACCGAAAGCATAACTCAGGATTATCTCGCTAACTCATACCTCAATATCTCAATAAATCCTCGAAAGAAAAAAATCAAATACTCTGTAAACCAATAAATGCTTTCAGAAAGAATCTCAATCTAACTTCAAGGCTGATAAGTGCGGAGCTCAAAGCTCAATAAATCTCGATAATTCAATCATGCTCAAATATTCGATGAAACATTCGTATTCGTGAATCCTCATAAAAACCGATATTCGAAATCAATAATTCTCATAATATTTTCTTAATCAGTCACTTTCCGAAAATCATTTCCTAACTCAATAACTCATAAATAAATAGCTTGAAAAATCTATTGAAAGCCCTCGGGAAGGAAATCCACTAAAAATCCCGTAACTCATAGAGCATAATAAATCTCAAGAAATCAAGCTCATAAAATTATAACACTCAATAATTCAAATAATAAATTAAACCTCAATCGGAAAATAATAATATACTGCATGCACATTTAATTTAAAATAAATGTCCACTCACAGTACAATTTAGGCGATCACACATATGAGTTCCTTCATTGAGTAATAGCTTGGTATATCGCCCTGTACACAATTATAATTCGTGAATATCGATTCGGCAATTAAATACGATTCCTAAAATCAAATCCTCATAATCATATCTTCACTTCTTCTCGGATTCAACCCAAATTATACCACTAATACCAATTCGTTAATTTAAAGGTTCCAAGGCAGAGCCGAGAGATATCCGACGGTCGGATTCTCGTAAATCAGTAATGGAATTCTAAATTCCAGAAATTTCATAATCAACACAACTTTTCTTCAATTCCAACCAAATTCACATTTACGAACTCTACATCAATTATAGGATCTAATAGGCTAAAAATCGAAGTCAGAAAACTGCCCTATGTGCCTCCACGGGCCACCTACAGGCCCCACGTGCCGGTGGCCACCACATCCGATGGCCACCAAATTTTGGCAGCAGCAACATCACAACAGACCCAACAAGTTTCTCAACTACAACACATTCCAATTTTACCTTTAAGTGCTCGAAATTGGCCGGTGAAGAAAACCCAGAAAATCCAAGACCTAGGATCGGGTTTTGATCGATTCTCCCTCTACACTGTAAATCGTGGCTCAAGGCTAGGGGGAAAATGATCCTTGGCGAAAACCGCACCTTCGACGTCAGTTTGGTGGCCGGAGTAGGCCGAAAATGGCTGAATCGCCAGAAAAGCTCAAACTGCCCCCGTGAGGTTCCTTGCTTCGAGTTGGGGTTTTCTGGTCAAATCGCCGAAACTCAAGGGCACTAGCGTCAAGAGGAGGAAGAGGCGATCACGTGGTGGCCGGTTGCCCACCGGTTAATGGCCGGACGGCGGCGAATCGAAGGGGAGAAGGAATCGCCCGAAGAGGAAACGGGAGAGATCAGGGGAGAGGAGAGAGAAAGGTGAGTTTCCGGATTTTGAAACCTACCGCAGTAAGTTTTCATTATTTATACAAATTTCTACCATGAACAGTAACTTTACTTTTTCACTTATAACTTTCGAATACGAACTCCGATTTTTACGTACCACATGTCCATGGACTCGTTTTAACGTCCTCTACAACTTTCATGAAGAACATTTTCTCAAATTTTGACCCAAACAAAAAGCCAACTTTTAGGGCCACTAAAAGCACTAAAACGATAGTAAAAGTGAAAGTAAAGATCGTTCACCGTCCAACTGACTAGTAAACCGGTGAATTCGGATTCGGGACGTCACAGTGCGAGCGAGGTTAAGCACATCGAAAGATGTGGTATGATATTCAAACACTTTGAAAATCAGTCCCAAAACTTTATCTCTAAATTTATTTTTTATCCAAAATCATGATTTTCACTCAAAATTGTGGACTCAAGCGGCTTTTTTTTTACTAAAATTGCATATGTCCACTATTTTGGGTGAAAATCATGATTACAAAATTTAGGAGAAACTTCCATGATTGTTTTCTACCATGTTGGAATAACATATCTTTTGGCGTACTAAATCCCACTTGCATGAGTACTCTTAGCCCATATGAGTTGCAATTAGCCCATATAGTAATAATCACATATTGCATCAATTGTACAATCCCTATATGAGCTTATGGTTAGAGCATTTTTAGCAGACTCTCTATTGTGGCTCCTTAGCTATTTTGGAGAGCATGCATGTTTAGTTTTTTTATCTATTTTAGCAGTTGCACTAAACTCCTAAGTGACTCTCTATTATAATTTTTAGCTATCTCGCTCCTAAATATAGAGAGCGGGATGAGGTTCTCTATAATTTAAAATATTCTTTTTAAGTTATTTTATGTAATTTATAAATACATTTAAACTATTTAATATTCATTTAAAAAATAATATAAATTCAAAACTAGCTAAAATAGAGAGCACTGATACAGACGTAATTATAAAGTGACTAGCTAAAATGACTTTTTAGCTACTTTAGTTAAAATTTGACTCAAAAATTGCTAACATTACTAAAGATGCTCTAAGCCCACATAATCATAATTTGTCAAAAAAATAAAAAACATGAGAGCAATGAATATTATTCTTTAGAAAAATGAGAGATAAAAAAGAAAGTTTTCACTTTATCACTCTATAAAATTGAAAGAAAAAGATCGATAATACAAAGGAGAATGACCAAAACCAAAACATCCCAATAAAAAAACAAGCATAATATATAAAATACATTAAATTTAAAACAAAATTAAGGAAGACCAAACTAATCATTAGTATAGTATGAAACGATAAATGAAGGATGTGACTATGATGGAGCTCACGATTGCAAATAAAGTCCCAACAGCCAGAGCTGAAGCTGAGCTTGGTGGCGGCGGTGGAGTAGTTAACGTGGGACCGATAACGTTGGTACGTAACGTTGATAGCCAGCTTCTGGCCACTTTCACAGTGATCGTCTATGGTGCATATGAAGTAGAGAGGACCAGAAGTATTAAGATCGATGAGATCGAGCGAGGTACTTGTTAGTACCTTGGCAGTCTTTAAGCAGTTATCATATTCATCCTTGGTTGCATTCGCCACATTGTGCGTCCCACTCCACCCGAATTCTGTTCATTCAGCACCGCAAGCATTAAACAATGCACAATGATCACCAACTATTAATTGGCACAACATCAGTATTATTCTCAACTCAACTGAAAAGCTAATGAATCAATGGATTAAGAAGGTGATTTATGGAAATAAAAGCTTACGCAGTTGGTCGTTGAGATAGAAAGTGCTCGTGTTAGCCCAAGTGGTGTAAGCTGACTTATTGGAGGGGACAGTCCAATTGACTGTGTGAATTCCAGCAGCTGCACCCTTCATTAGCAAAGCCACCATCACGAAGCTCATCAAAGCCACACGGCTATCCATCTCTTCGAGTAATGTGTTGCTCAGGTAGTCCCTGCGAGTCTCTGCGTATTACTTGGTTAGGAATAAATGAGAAATTAAGGTGGATAGTGCTACTCAATTTAAGTTTGGATATGATTTTATTCCAAGTTGGAGTAATTATAGGTGGAGAAAAATGATGAGGTGGGTGGTGGAAGATTAATTGACTCATGAATACAGCAGCATTGGCACTTTGCACATATGGGTACGGGCAAGTGTGAATTATTGAATTGAGGTTGGAATGTTCTGCTTTGCGTGCTTCACTTGAACTCGCACCATGGCACTCTAGCCAGAATAGGTTGCAGGATGTGTACGAGTATCACAGGCCAGGTTATGAAAGCTGGCAAATTCAAAAGACAAACTGACAAAGTGTGCTTTTCTTTTCTTTGACTCGTCTCTACTTTCCTCAATTTGAACTGTGTTTTCCTCACATGGCATATTTGTTGGGAACTTGGGATAAGGTAAAAAGTGAACAGGATATGATTCTGGGTTCAGGGCAGGCCGCCGGTGCCTTTTCTCTCATCTGTAGTTTTTTTTTTTTTTAAGAATAAGGGATTAGACGATATTAGCTCTTCGAAAGTAGACAATGTAGGGAACTTGTCCCACCATCAACCCGAAGGCGAGGGGTCTGCCCCACTCTGGGAACCCACCGCCCGTCCCCCTATTCAATTTATTAATAATAAAGAGAAAAAAATACAAAAACCAAATAAAGAAGAAAAAAGTCAACGAAAGAGGAGAGAAGGGGAACTTCCCCCTCATGTACAATTCTAAAAGAAAAGAAAAAAACAGCCATGAAGATAAAAGGCTAGCACCCAAAAAATGTCAAATATCCCTTGCAGCTTCATGTAGTTGATCATGTAGCTAACTCTGCGCACAACCTCCTGGAAGTATAAGCCTCTAACAAGGTGTGAGCAATAACAACAAACCAACAGGATCATCTCGGCAACCATAAAAACTTCCTTCATCATGCCGACCATTTTTCAAAATGAAAAACGATAATTTGGGAGGCCCAAAAAATCAGCTTGCAAGTACTCGTGAAGCTCCGCAGGAGGGCTAGCATACCAAGTAAATGAGTCACTTGAAACACCTAAATTTGCCATCTTGTCCGCTGCTGCATTCCCTTCTCTGAAAATATGAGTGCTACGAAATTGCATTCGTTGAATTTTCTTCAAGCAGTTCTGCCATCTCGCTCTCAAGTCCCATGGAGGAGAGAATGACTTGGAGGAAATAGACGCCATCACACTAATAGAATCGCTTTCCAACCACAGAGCAACGCAACCTCTAGAGAAAGCAACTTCAATAGCCACAATCACAGCATAAAAAGATTAATTGTAACCTATAGATTGGCAAAAACTCCCTTAAAAAACCCCATATGCATCACGAAAAACTCCCCCACAAGCTGCAAGACAAGGATTACCTTTCGCCAAACCATTGGTGTTAACTTTAACCCAAGAAAAAAGAAGAGGTTGCCATAGGTGCTCTCATCTGTAGCTAATAATCTTCAAAATCATCAACCCAAGATACCTCATAGGTTCATTGAAAAGAAAAGATTTAGAAAGAAAAGACAAGGTCTTGTGTTATCCCAGGAAGTCCGATTCAAAAAGGGCCGGTCCTAGTCTGAGACATGAATTAAGAGGCATTACGCAATGAACTGGTTCAACAATCACAGCTGCCAGCTTATTCAAAGTTCATGATTTGCGGGGGAACGCAACGTGTTTTCATGCAATATCATAACAAGTTTAACAGTTCAAGGTTAATCAGCCAAGTCGTACATGTATTACCATTGCGGCCTATAAATACCATCTGGCTAATGTAATTCTATGCATCGAAAACCATATTTGAGTTCTGACTTCCAGCAATTGATCTTCTGTAGAGAAACTGACATATAAGGTATTAGAAAATGGCAAGCTGCAGGGCTAGTATGATAGCTTGCTTAAGCTTAATGGTTGTTATGGTGGGTTTAATAAAGGGTGCAACAGCAGCAGAATATGTAGTTGGTGACAGCTTGGGCTGGACTCTTCCCCCCAACACCTCCTTCTATTCAGATTGGGCTGCCTCTAAGACATTTCAGTTGGGCGATGTAGTTTGTAAGTCCTTTAACACTAATTAAGATTCTTTTTTTGGACTCTAATTGGTTTAGCAGTTTTACTAATTGTTCCGTCTTCTGTATTGCAGCATTCAATTGGACTGGAAATCATACTATGGGAAGCAACTACGGAAGAATATGACAACTGCAGTGACCCGGGAATCTGGATTACTACTCCGGTGAATGTGAATCTTATTTCTGCTGGTTCTCGCTACTTCATCTGCACCGTTGGCGACCACTGTGAGCAAGGCCAGAAGGTGACCATCACTGTAGGATCATCCTCTCCAACATCTGCTCCACCACCGCCTTCAGGCGCCCATACAACTGTTGCATCTTTACTACTTGGGCTCATCAGCTCCACACTAGTCATTTCCTTCTTCACTTGCATGTGATGAATTCATGTCATCGATTCTCTATCATCAAGTCTGTCATGTAATTACAATAAATTGATGTTCGATCATCCAGTAACTTGAGATCAATGATATACATCAGTTATAATATATTACAATTCTTTTGAATATAAATGGTATGATGCTATCAAAGTGTTGTTGGCACTTGGCACGGTATGTTCTCTATTGCTGTAAATCTGCAATGTATACCCAACTGAAGAACACACTAGTCCATAATCAAAAGCTAAAATAAACATGGGTTTTTCTTTTCATTTCATTTTTGAAGATTTACTAAGAATGGAATGATGCCATCAAAGTGTTGTTAGCACATAATTCTAAATTCTCCACTTTGAGTCTCTCCTATAAATAACCTTCATTTGCAAGGCCAAGACACAGTAAACACTTCTGTTCTTTAGAGGGACTGAGGGAAGAACAGTAGAACATACACTTCTGCTCTTATTTCTACCGGTTCTCACTACTCCATCTCCACTGTTGGTGGCAACTGCGAGCAAGGCCAGAAGGTCGCAATTACCATCCGATCCCCCAATGCCTCTACTCCTATTGCTGCTCTGCCATCACCACCACAACACCACAAGGTTCAATGCTTCTGCATCTCTCACCCAGCACTGTTGTCTCTTTATTTGGGGTCACTGCAGACTAGTCTTTTCTTTCTTTCTTCTCTTACATGTCAAGTCTTGGTCTTTCTTGTCATACGCAACAATAAATGATCATAAACATCAAAGTGTACCAATTTTTTGAAGAGGTCACAACAATGCCCCACTCAGTATCTTTTCTTGGTCACTCGGTATCAAACTTTTATATACGACCTCAGTGTCTTTTCTTAGATATATCATGTTTTTCACTGATTTTATTCAACAGTCCCACATGTGAAATCAACAAACAGAAAATGCAAACTTCAGGTACCTTCTCCTATGGACTAGTCATTCCACTTACACCAAACACCACAACGAGATAATATACATCCCAGATCCAACTCAGCCTGTCTTCCCACAACCATTGTGTGCAGTGTACACACACCATAAACCCTAAAGGCCTAAACCATTCTGACAACAATGGATTTCTTTACAGACCATCAGAGAATTGATAATTTTTAGAAGAATTGAAAGAATCTTAATGATCTTCAAACACTGTACTTTCTCTGTCTGAAGATCAGCTAATGACAAGGCAAAGCTATAATCCATCATTAAAAAAAAAAACAAAGGTTTTCTCTTCTAAGGACCATTTCAAAGTTAAAAGGATTGAATCTCATTATTCAACATTTAAGCTATAGGAACTGTCGAGTTAATAACTAAACAAAACAAAAAAAAGAATTCCTTAATATTTCGTTTTGGTCTTGGGAAGAGGAGATTCTGGGGAAAAACCAATGCATTGCAGCGAAGTCCTCAAACATTGAAGTTCCTATATGCTATCATCTTATACAGTACCAGAAATTCTCATATCTTTTATACACAAATTTGTTTCTATCATTTTCATTCAACTTTAAAAATCTAAGTAATTCAATATTGGCTGATCTTAGTAGTTTCTGTCAGATATGCAGAAAGTTTCATGTTTCAACCTTAAGCTATGTCACGTTTACATTGATCATATAGCACGACTCATAAAAGGAGCAAGTAACATGAACTTGTGAAATTTCACAATCAGAGCTACATAAGAAGAGAGTTCTCATAAAAGGATTCAGAACCTTATATTGAGATATTGAACTTTAAAGCATATATACTACAAAAAGAAAAGAATGCCTACAAACCTGGCCCTGAAAATCGACCAGGAAACTTGTTGGGCTGGCCAGGTGGCTGGCAGAAAAATTGCCCATCCTCTTCATTGTTTCTAAAAGTTGCTTTGCGCTTCTTTAAAGTTGGCTCCAAACTCCGATCTTCACCCTCTGAATTCCACATGCTTGAAGTGGACTCAGAGGGATCATAAGCAGTCCTAGTAGGAAAGAAACAGAACTCCTTACTTATAGATGGTGAATAATCGTTGAACTTTCCGCCCTCTTGAGAATTACTCGAACCAATATCTTCCGTTTCACTGGCCAAGCTTCTATCAGTACATAAATGTGAGACAGGACCCAACCTCAAAGATAAATCATATTCTGCTTCTCGTGGCTTCTCCTGGATGTCCATGACATCTACTTGGGGAATTCTGTGTGACACATTTTCAGCCCTTTGACAGGTGAACATGTTCTGCTTGGTAGGCTCCTGAATTGATGTAACTGGTGTACCAACATATATAGTCCTAGAATGTGCATTTTCTGGGACCTGAGGACCTAACTGGGATGCTTCAGTTTGATAGTGAGATCCATAATACAATGGATATACTGAACCTAAGTTCAATTGGTTGTTGGTTGACATTGTTGTTACCTGGTTATGGCCACCAGGAGCATTCTCAAGGGAAAATGGGTAATGCCGAGGGTTAGTCAGGTTACTACTTTGGTTGGCGTGACTGTGAGCTTCTGGGACCAAATGTGCAGAGCTCACAGCTGAGGGTCTTGCAAAGTTCGATTGATTTCCCGGGTGATGTGGAGGAGAAAACGGAGGGCGTCGTTCATCAGATGGTCTATCCAAAATCCTAGTGGGTGGAGAGGGGGGTTCTTGTGGTCTCGGAAT
>LYNE01001963.1:29011-40810 GCA_001662545.1 Rosa x damascena | reverse complement strand
AGTAACCCCAATAATTCGACGGTTTAAATACTATGTGTGTAGCTGAGTAATTAAGAAACATCATTGTTAAGTATTTTATCAAACACCTTATGATCCTATTACTTTAAGTCGGACAAAGAAGAAGAACAAATCAAGAAAACTGATCAGTAGGGTTCACATCTCATCTGATCATAACATATGCTGATAACACATGCCCTCCTCCTCCTCTTCTCCATGTCTCTCACTCTCAGTGTCACACACCAATTTGGACACACATGTAGAGGTGGAAGCAGATTGTGTATTGTGCCGTTTTAGTAAAAGTAAAAACTTATGAGTGAGAGTAAGGTCAATCGAGTCATTGTTCGATCCAATCCAACAATAAAGTCTATTATTTACTTTGTTGTCATTGAGCCCACCCAACCACAAATATATCCTAAAAGATTATGAATTAGGCTTTCACTTGCTACTTGATAAAAGTCACGGACCTAAATTAAAGTTGTATAGTTTTCCGATTTCAAAATTTCAATATTCTGAAGTACTGTAGAATATTCGGATCATTTTACCATTTAATATTTTTAGTTTTTAACCAAGGTAACGAATTGAAGCATATGTGGCTGGAACTTTGTTTTAATTTCAGACTGTTCACAGGGCCACCTCACTCAGACATAAAAGGAAACTATTAACTAATAAATTTGATTCTGACCTGTTTTTGTCCTTGTTCCAACTGAAATACTTGGAGGCAAGTTGCAACGAAAGGTTTTCTGGAACCAATTGCTATATTAATGTTGTTTGCGACTGCCATCAATGCTCAACTTATACAAGTCAGTAGGATGAATGCACCAACACAAGCATAGGGTTTAAGCCATACGTAACAAGATCCCACTCTTTATTGCATGTCTCAACCAGATCGTACGATCTGCATTGTCATCGACCGAAAATTCATGCCCATGGCTTAGTAACAGTGTGTGCGAAAGTACGCTTTTGCTCTTCTTTCTTCTTTTTTTACGACCCTCCTATTCACCATTACATATAAAAAGTCATCATCAGCTTGCACCTGATTTTTTTTTTTCTTTCTCTCGCTCTCCAACATGCTTCGTTGTTTCTACTCAATAGCTTTCTCAGTGATCTGTAAAGATTGAGTTGCTTCATCTACATCGTGATCTATCATTTGATGATCATGGCGAAGATGGTGAAATATTCAATTTGTCTATAAATCTAAGATCTTCTTCATTGTTATAAAATGAGATAACATGCTTACTAGAAAATAGAGAGTATGAAGAGAGAAGAACAAATTGGGAAAGATGTGTGTCTTCTCATTCTTATTAGTTCCCTTTAAATAGGGGTAGAGTTACTTGATGATCACACTAACTTGGTGATCACTTATATGGTGACTTGATGATCACTCATAAGATGACTTGGTGATCACTCTTAAGGTTACTTGGTGACCACTCTTATAGTTTATTGGTGGATCAATCTCAAGTTTTCTCAATTTACATAATGGACTCTAACTAATGAGTATTACATGTTGTCCCAAAATAATTACGTGAACAACCACATAATTGTAGTATTTACAACAATCTCCCTTGGATGTCCACCAATTAATTTTGGTGTTGGACCCGCTTATTGTTGCCTTGTTAAAACCTTGCCAGGTAACAAAAACACAGTGGGAAAAAATAACTCTGGTCAAAGGAAAAAGAGTTCAACGCACATATGTCCTATTGAAAATGATTTTGGGTGCTCTCCCTGATTGGAATCTCCCCCTCATGGTTGCAAGCTTCAATGATATTGTTGATGAAGCACATTGATATTATACACCATCTTCCAAATGTGTAGACTTTGACTTGATATGGATGATGAGCGTTTTCTCCTTGAATTTCAGCCTTATGACGATGCAAAACCTTTCATGCACAGTGGTTTTGATGTTTCTCACTGAAGGGTGACTTGTATGCTATGTATAAGTGCTTATCACTTATTTTTGTACCTGTAAGGTTAGAGCAATACTAGAGGAAACTAGGCTATATCTAAAGTCTTTTACCACATAAAACCTATTAGTAATAAATCCATATGTTTTTGATCGATTGTGAGAAATAATCAAAACATGCATATTGATAAATTTTCACATTTACCTTTGTGAATACGCATGAAGCATAAACGGATTTATATGGCTTAAGAAGCCATTCACACAAATGTGTGAAAATAAGTTTGTACACTCTTCAGGAGCTCTAACTACACCCATAACATTTTCCAAAGTATGTTGCAACAAATTTTGAATTCGAAAGCTTTCATTTATTGAAGTACTCAATAAGGCAACTTAGGGCACATTTTGCAGTGATTGAATTGAGTACTCACTATGAGCATGAGGCTCTTTAACACCTTACTATGAGCGTGAGGCTCTTTAACACCATAATTGAGATTATGGATCTCTGATTTCTTTATAGACTACTTTCTAGGCAATCTAACTCCTTCAGAGATTAGCATTAATAAACACTACTAGAATTATGCCATCAGACATCACCACTATTAAATCGGTTGGAATTGCACGCGATGTAAAAAATACATCCTAACATCGGTTTATGAAATATCGATATCTATTGTGATTATAAACATTGGTTGTTAAATTAACTGATGTGTAAAGTTTCGTTCAAAAATTTTGAAAAAACGCGGAGGGACTAACTTAAAAAGTGTGAGAGGCGCGGGGACCAAATTTTCATTCCCCCCCAACACTTCTTCATTTTTCCTGAAACTTTCGAACCCTAATTGATAAACTCTCACTTTGACTGCCTCATTCTCCACGTCCCCGACCTCAGCTCCTTCTCCAACCTGACCCGTGCCCCCGACCTCAGCTTGTTCTCCGACTCGACCAGCGCCACTAGCGTTTGATTTTCTTTCCGGCATAGGTCCGCTCTCTTCTCTCTTCTCTTCATCATCCTTTTCTTCTGTTTGTTGAGCTTGTCATAGGGTAGCTCAGATGGACTACGCCGGAGCTCAGATTGACTAAGCCGAAGCTCAGTTCGACTTTCCTCTATCATTGCCTCCAAAATCCCTGATCCACTTTGCAGATTCCAACGCCTTTGATTTTTCTCCGAGCTCCCGTCTTGGGATGGAAGTCTGGGAAGGTAACCGGCCACAGCTGGAGCAAGCGGGCTTGGGTCTCCGGCCACGGATGGTTCTGTTTGCGCGCTGTTCCGAGCTTACCGCAGTTACAGTGTGCTCAGATCACACCTCTCAATTTCTTGTATTCTCATCTTCCGGCTCATGTCGATATGTTGATGGGATACCCAGAGTGAGTCTCTTTAAGCAGATTTTGGTCTGGGTTTTGATCGAATGATTAGTCCAAGATCGAAAGTTGCCTGGTTTCACTTTGTATATATAAATATATAGTTCTTGAGTTTGGCTGTTGAGATTTGATATCTACTGGTTTCATTTATCTTTAATTTTATTTTCTAAAATTTCAGAAAAGAGGAAACGCACAATTACCAGGGTCGCACCCAATTTGGTTAGCAGGTTAAACATCACAGCTCCTTGAGAGTGATTGCAGTGGTTCTGGGGAATGGAAAGGGGAATTTTTCCCTAATATTCCCAAAATTAAATATGAGGTATAGAGGCTTATATGACCCATTTCCCTTATGATTACATCGATTTTTTTTTTTGTGTGTTTTACAATTGGAAGATGATATCGTATAAATGGTTCTAATACACTTATATTCACACAAGTTGAAGGTTGCATCTGTGTTTTGTTGTTTTTGATTGGTCAAGTTTTGCACATACTGCATTATTATTCTAAGAAATTTTTCTTAGCAGAACTGTTTTCATCTGTATATCTTTTTATCTTGCAGGGCCCCTCTAGTAAGAACCCCCTTGCATACAAATGGTATAATGCAGAGGAGGAGATTCTGGGGAAGAAAATGAACGTAGGTAACTCTTTTATATTATTTGAGTTTTCAAGCTGCTAATGGTTCTTAACTGAAATTTTTGCCAACATTAGGATTGGTTGAGGTTTAGTGTTGCATTTTGGCACACATTCCGTGGAACAGGAGCTGAACCATTCGGTGCGCCTAAAAAAAATTGGCATTGGGAGGATGGAACTTATAACTATGTTGCTATGGCCAAGAGAAGAAGTGAGAACATCCTCTGTTATGTTTACATTTTCAGTTTCAATTCTAGGGAACATGTTTCTAATCTGTTCTGCGATTTGCATGTTTGATACTCTTTTTTGGGTTTGAATGCTCATATGGTTGGTAGGAGAATGTGAAGTTTGGTTTGTTGGATTTCTTTGAGATTTGTTATCACTTGTTTTATCCTTCCAGATGAAGTGTCTATATTAATTTTTCTTTTTACTTTTAAACATGAGAATACTTTTTGATAACCTTAACCCAGAGAGAACATTTTCCAATCCAATAGACATAATAACATCTACTTTTTCTAGCATCCTGGGGGAACTATGGTGCAAAGGGACTGAAATTAGTTTATAGGCTTTAAACTAATACATAATATGTTTCTTTGTTCTCTAAACCTTGACCTTATGCTCCATAATTGGGGATTATACTTTGTGGATGTTGTGCTCTCTTTCACTCTAATTAAATTATAGCATAGAAGTATACTTTATGTTTTCATTATGAAGTTTTGCCCTTCGTATCTTTCCATGCATGTTACATTTTACCTTGTTTTTAAAGGAGACGCAGACAACAGGAAAACAAGCATGTTACTGATATTGTTGCAAACTTGCCATCACTAATGTTTTTATGATGTTTATATGGGTTTGTGCCTATAGGTCCAGCATTTTGAGTTGATGTGCCAAGGGACAAGAACATAACTGGTATGTATCCTGCTCTAACATCAGATTCCTATGTTGCTCTGCTGGAATGGTTTAAATGAATAGAACATGTTTAATAATTTTTTTTCTGGGATGCAACCTCAGAATTGTTGACATGAATTATAGCCTCTTAGTTGCTAAACAAATCTATTAGTGACGAGAGCATGTCATGTATTCTAATTCCTTTAATTTATATACTTATCGCAGCTAAAGTGATGAAGTCCTTAAATATTCCAAAGGGAGTACGTCGTGTGCTCTTCAGAACATTAAATACTGACAGGTATTGTACTTTTTAAGTACTTTGAAATGATTCATATTTGTATAAAATTGCTACTTTTTGGACATTTACAATCAGTTGAACTGTAAGTTTCTGTTGATGTTATTATTTGCATATATGTTAATGTCAAAATGCTTGATTGTGTTGACATCTCTTATTTACATCTTCCTATTATTCTCAATGAGAAATTGTGACTCCTTTCTCCTCTAAACCACTTTCCACAAGTAAAATTTCCACCTTCTAAAGCCCACATCAGTCCTACTGCTGTCCCAAGTCATATGATTTTGTCCATTAACGTACCTGATGTGACAAAAAAAAATTAAGAGTGAAACATTACTTTCTACTATATCCATTTCAATTCTTACATAAGCAGCATATTCTAGGATATTACTTATCCTTGTCTAACTCAGAGTGAAACATCTTCTTCTGTTCCCTCCTTTTTAACTACCACTCCCCACCATTTCCTCAATTTCTATGACTTACTGCACAATTATGATTTTGTTATGGACTACACCCCATCAATTAACATCAATGAGGTAGTATTGAGCAATAAATCATTGACACAAACAGCTCCTAACTCATCTTCTTGCATTTTCAAATGACTATTTGAGGAGTACTTGCACCAAGTTTTAAACTAATTTTGACCTCATTTCATGTGTGTGTGATAGAGAGAATTGGTAAGATAAGCTTTAATTTGGTATCATATTCTAACCTGCTTTTGGAAACAGGAAGCATAACTCCCAGTTACTTACAATACTGCTTAATCATATATTCTTATACTTTGCAGTGACAAGTAGTCGCAACCAAGCTTAGCCGAAGAAAAACCAATCTAGGACAGCTTCGAAGAGCTAATGTAAAACTCTTGTTTTACAATACTACAATAGTAATTGGTAGGCTAGCCTTGTAGTAGGTTAATGGGGGTTTTATTTTCCTTATTTTGTGAACTGTCAAGGATAATGATTTTGGACATAAACTTGAAGAATACCGAATATTCAAATTACTCATGTCAAATGTGGATTGCATTTTATAGCAGTAGCTACATATTTTGTGGACATCATCCTCATCTAAATAACATGTTGTATTTACATAAAGTTTAAATCAGTATTTAACTATAAAAATGAAGACCATTAACAGAGAATGCATCAGTTTCAAAATGAAACTCGATGTCTCATTAACCAATGGAAATCGAATTATTATGTTAGAATCGATGTGTCACAAACGAGTGCACATCGAGTTTTAAATAGAGATCGATGTCTAGTTTAAGTATGTCCATCGATGCAGACTAAAAAACTGATGTTTCATAATGGTATGGACATCGCTTTTTTTCCAGAATCGATGTTTTACAAGATAATGGACATTGTTTTTCGCTGAGAATCGATGTGTGAAATAGTATCAATCATCGTTTCTTAAATCAATAACGATGTTAAAATGCATAGCTGTGCTGTAAGATCTATATTTCTTTAAGCATTAAAAGCAATAAGATGAGGGTTTAATAATAGTTAAACATACAAGTTTGTTACATTTAAACGTATTTACATCGATTTATTATGGGTAACCGATGTGTATACTTATACTAGACATCAGCTAAAAACTGATGTCTGGATTTTCCGGACCTTTCTAATCACCCACTAAGACATCGGTCGGGATTTTTTTTCTCATCGGTTTTTGGTCGATGTCTGAGGGCTTAATTCTAGTAGTGAAATATGCTTTATGGTACTATACTTTTAGAGATAGTGATACGCTTTTAAATCCATGAGTAATCGCCTTTGGAGATACACTTCAAGCATTCGTCGGCTTGGATGAATTTTTTCACAAAAAGCATTAGGGTATATGAAGCCTCCATAACACCAACTTGCTATAACAGCTATATATGGCATTGTACTGATACAAAGGTAATTGTATATATAAAAGGAGATTATATTGATAACCATAACCCTTATCTCAATTGAGAAACCTTGTGCCATAACTAGCGACGCAATTTCGCATTATCTCAAACACTGATCTTTAACCTTCTAGGTTAAGAAAATATTTGGTTTGGTGTTTGAACTATAGGTTCAACTATTTCACGTTCATCATTATATAGAAAATGCCCTTTTCTAGTTTGGCCAATAATCATGTCAACTTTTGTATGAGAACGTGATTCAATGTCATCATAACCCTTGATAATTTTGGTAGCTACCATAGATAATATCAATCATCGATGATCATCAATTTTGTGATCTCACTATTCTTATATGCATTAATTAGCTATCCATATAGCTTATTAATATTGGATACCCATGCCTCCTCTGGGGCTTTCATCATTTCTCGATGGATTTGTATCTCTTACAAGACAGTCATATCGCATGGATGAACTTATTTATAGAATGTGGATCATTTACTCATAACCTCATCTAGAGCATTAGAGTGATATAGGGCTTTATGACCTCTACTTCATAGTAGTTGAAACTTTGGAACCTATAGATATGTCACGCTTCAGACGATTGACATACTTGATGAGATGTCCAACCATGACATCATTTATAATAGCTTTTGCAAGCTTTATTTGTGCAGCCTCGTTAGGAGCACTAACATTTTAGTATGACGGTCTCATCAGGAGAATCATGTCATTTGGACCAACACGTTTTCCATAATTCAAGTGTGGTCTAGACTGCTTGTACAATCTTTTCATGCATTAGGGAATTTTTTTTTTATCCCAACTATGAGGTTTGTATTTAGCACATGAATTACTTGTAAACCAATTCACTTCAGAACTAGTGATTAATAAATCCTTCGTACTTTAGGTACGATACTCAATTTGAGACATGATGAATTTACAGATTCATGCTCAGGCGTGAATGATAAATTTTCTCAACATGAATTACTCGTCGTACTTCAGGTATGAGGCCCAATGCGAGACATGATTAATTCACGCTGTTTTCTCCCCCTAACGGCGGGAATATTGTCTCATTGAAGTGACAAATCATATGTGCAATACTACTCCTTGGCAAAATTCCTCATGAGCAAATTTTGCAATCATTATTGTTTAACACAACAATATTTGAACTCAACAATGAATCTCATTGGAGCTTGTTGGTAATCTTACACAACATGAATGACCAATTTGGTCATGCCAAATTAATGTATTTGGCTTGGTGAAATTCTGGTTCATAACCATATATGCCTTGTATTGTTGTGTAATATTATCCAAATGAGAGAGCGTATGTTTTTTCCAATTAATATACACCACGCACTTTGAGTACTAAAGGTACCAAACACAAAGATATCTCTCATATTGGTAACATAAATGTGGGCTCTTCTAGAGCTATCCACCAAGATCTACAGGATCTGCAATAGATTACCTTTACCTTGGTAAAGATAAATATTGAGAGCTACTTATGATCTTTAGAGATCATGCGCATCATTGCAGCACATATCTTTCCTTATTTCTTTCGCCAAATTTACTTAGAAGGAAACGATGCATTGGGATCCATAAATGTTAGAACTATAGGTTCTTAACAATGTGACATCTTTGAATTTCATGTCACAATATTTCACTCAAAACTTCTAGTTCGAGACTAACAGTTATGCTCTTTGTGACTGACCCTTTAATTATATTCAAAGCTTTTGGGTCGAGTTTAAATAACTTTTGGAACTTCACGTTCCAAAAGGAGAATGAACTTTATTTAGAGGATCCACATTAACATTGTTGAAGAACTACAAGCTCTGATATAATCATGGATCAAGAAACTTCAAGTTTCGATCTCTATTTGACGATACTTTTGAGAAACTTCAAGTTCTCATGTGATTAAAGATAAAGAAACTTCAGGTTCTAATATCTTTCAATCACAAAATTCACAACACCATATTTTAATATTATTATGGTGGAAGTCCCAGCCAAAATAAAGGAGGACTCGTAATATAGCATGGTGGAATATCAAGCATGTTAAAAGCATCTCAGTGCTTACTTTGGTCACTTTTCTTCCAAAGTGGCTTGAAAAAAATCTACCGTAGTATGGAGTGCAAAACATGTATATGCCCAATACTTAATTCCATCTCACATGTAGAAGGCATTCCCATGATTTTTGGGCACCACCTATATGGTCTTTTCATTTGCCACTATTCCACTTCTTGTGGTTATGATTTGGCCATGTTAAAATTGGCTTTATGATACAACCCATATAAGATGGCAAACTCTTCCAACATATGTCTCTTTTGGAGGTGCATAATGCAACTATACTCCAGTAGATGAACTCTTCCAGAGTCATCGATCAATCAGAACTACAAGACATGAGATTATTGTTATTACCAGAGCTTTAAAGACCATGAACACAATCACATTATGTTGTTGGCACCACGTTTTCATAAATGAAATGTGTCCAGATTTAGAACTTCAGGTCCTTGTATAATCTCATGTTGAAAACAACTTACTCGAAACTTTAGGTTCGAGGGTGACACATACTAGAACTTTTTCATTCTAGATCTACTCGAAACTTCAGGTTCGAGTCTACACAATTAGAAGCTTCAGGTTCTAAGAGTGGAGTGAACTTTAGATTCACATGTAATTATAAGAAGAGAGACGGTACACCCATTTTCATGTAATGCCAAGTTGAGGAACTTCTAGTTCTCTTACAATCGGGAAACATTAAATTTTCATCATATATTTACTCGTAACTTCTGGTTCGAGTTTTACTAATTAGAACCACATGTTCTAAAATATGGTATTTACATGTGACCATCTTGTAGTAGCATCAATCATGACCATAAAATACCGAAATGGTCTACAAGACGGTTGGATAGGCCCACAAATGTCCCCTTGAACTCTTTGTAAAACTGATGGGGAATTTGGATTAACCTTTGTAAAAGATGGCCTCATGATCAACTTTCCTTGTGAGCATACATGCATGCTTTACAAGGATTATTGCTTGGCAAAATAATATTCTTATTCAACAATGAGTGTCCATTGAAATTTGCGATGATCCTACGTATCATGGTGGATCTGGGGTAACCCAAACGGTCAAGCCAAAACATAAATATATGTTGATCAGTGAACTGCTGGTTCACGACATGGTATGCCTCAATTAACTTAATGGTTGTATAATACAAACCAAATGAAAGGGCAACCAATCTTTCCAATATACGCCTTTGGCTGTAAGTATTGGAAGTAATGCAAAGATATTCCACATTATTCTCATTTGTGGTTTCTATGTGGTACCCATTCAAGCGTATATCTTTAAAACTCAACAGATTCCTTCTACATCTGGAGGAGTATAATGCCTCTTGAATGAATAATTAAGTACCACTTGGGAACAGAATGTGAGTTCTTCTAGAGCCTTCAATTAGGTCTGCAAGACCTGAAATGGATGACACTTTTGCTCTCGTCAAACTTGAATTGGAGAAATATTTTTGATCTCGAAGGATCATGTGCATGGTCGCATTGTTACAAGACATATGCCTTTTCCATCTTTCTTTAGTTGAGGGCATCAATTTTCCATATTCATGCTTGAATATGAATAAGCCATGTATGTACTCGAAGCTTCAGATTCGAGACTTTATTATTAGAACTTCTTGGTTCTAAATTTTGGTGGTTTGAACTTCGGGTCAAACACTTAGTATTCGAAACTTCGGGTTTGAGACAAACCAACTAGGAACTTCGTGTTCCAAATTTTGGTGGTTTGAACTTGGGGTTCAAACTCTTAACACTCGAAACTTCAGGTTCGAGGTAGACCAATTGGGAACTTTGTGTTCTAAATTTTGGTGATTTGAACTTGGGGTTCAAACGCTTAGTACTCGAAACTTCGGGTTTGAGATAGACCAATTAGGAACTTCCAGTTCCTAATGAAATAAGGATATAAATGATTAAATGTAGCATAAACAAACACAAGGATGGTAATAACTCAAGATGATAAAGAATGTGTACGTACTTACCTCATTGATATGTGTGTCTAGCAAGATGCCTAGAACAACTTGAATATTGATCCCCACTCGCACAATGAATGTTGTAGATGCAATTGCATTTCAAATTGTGCATATCCTTGTGTTTGACATAATAAATATTGGAGAATACCACATGAACAAAGAACAAGCAAGTTAAACTCTAGATCAAGAGTATTACCCGGAACGAAGTTGCACCATAGGACTCTTGAATCTTTGGAAGTTTATACGAGAGACTATCGTGCTGATAACGTGTTATAAAATGAGATAACTTGCTTACTAGAAAATAGAGAGTATGAAGAGAGAAGAATAAATAGGGAAAGATGTGTGTTTTCTCATTCTCATTAGTTCCCTTTGTACCTACATGTGCCAGAACAAGCATAATTAGCTATAATGAGCCACGCTCATTGTACCGCCAGAGGTACCGACTCCCACCAATGGAATGACCTGCGAAGGCACGGCCAGGCAGGCTACCGCCCGAGCCTTGGATCACCCTCATATCACCGCTGACGCGCCGCCCCAAGATAGCATCAGAAGCTCCAGACGCTGGGAATCGAAGCACATCAGTCCCACATCAAAGACAAGATGAGGATCAACCTTCTCCTCACCTATAAAAGGTTCTCTCCTCTCTCTTCATTAATTACGCATTCACTACTCATTTATTGTTATGCTGCCTACGCGTGTTGACTGACTCAGGCATCGGAGAAGTGAAGACCGCCCAACGCGGTCTCTCTCTGACGCCCTGTCTCTAGTGTTACAGCTAGCGGAGGCCATTAAGATCCTCAGAGTAGCGGTCCGCCCACAGGACCCGCGTTAA
>LYNE01001962.1:34257-60745 GCA_001662545.1 Rosa x damascena | reverse complement strand
TGGAATTTTTTAAAATGAACCGCTGGATGTTGTTTTCATATGAATATATGTTAGCGGTAGAAATTTCAGCAATTTCCGCCTTCGGTTGGACCTCGATTTACCCGGTCAACTCAATACCCTAAATAGAACATAAAACAAATATGCTCTTAATAGGTCCTTGGCAATTCATTTTTTTCGATCTTTCAGCTCCCACACTCTCATGGGTAGGGGGTCTACTTACGGATGTCAAAAT
This sequence comes from Rosa x damascena, assembly GCA_001662545.1. Taxonomy (NCBI): domain Eukaryota; kingdom Viridiplantae; phylum Streptophyta; class Magnoliopsida; order Rosales; family Rosaceae; genus Rosa; species Rosa x damascena. The sequence continues at coordinate 60,513 of LYNE01001962.1, read as the reverse complement.
TCCTCAACGTTTGTCCGCGCATGGTGCCTCTCCCCTTAGGGAAGTTTGCTTGTGCAAAGCGTTGACCGCTACTTTGGACGCCTTATTCACGGCGGATCGGCCTAATTTCTTTACACAATACCTATCACTATTGTATAAACATATAAAAATTTTCAGATTGGTCGATTTTCATTTTAAAATTTTTGGATCACACATAATCCTTATATGCCTTGTAATGTAGTATAACTAGTTTATTAAGCTTGTTACCCTCCATGAGCATTGCCAGATTGATCAATTTCCATTTCGAAATTTTTGGCCCGCCCGAATAAGCCATATTTTTTTTTCTATTTTTTAATTACGTTTCTATTTTTTCTATAATATGCAATTTATCTCTTTCTTTGTAATTGATTTCATAAGTTTTGTTTTCTTTAATTTCTATTTTCTTTGTTAGACAACAATTAATATTGGGAGATTTATATAGATAGTTAATTGAATATAACCACCTTAAGTAATATTAATAAATGTTATAAGTTACAAGTATTATATTAATATAAAATATGTTCAATAAAAAACAATGAGTCTTATATCACCAATATATACCATTAAGCCATATTTTGAGAAGAAAAAAATAATGTTTTTTTTTTTGTTAAACAAAATAAGGCCCTTTTTTGGCCCATTTCAGCCCTATTTGGCCCTATTTGAGGGCCGGCCCGACCCGGCCCTTTTGGCCCTAACGGATCGGGCTTTTCGGGCTGGTAAGGGTTAGCATATTTAAGCCCTGGCCCGACCCTACCCGGCCCTAAATTTTGTTGACTTTGACTAGGCCCGGCCCGGCCCGACCCTAAGCCCTAAAATTTAGGGTAAGGCCGGCCCTAGCCCGGCCCATGATGACCCCTACATCACATATTTCCTAAATTTCCCTCGTTGCAATGAACAATTTGTGGGATCAAATTCGACAGTCTCAGGATGAAGATGATGAAGAGATGATGGCCACCAATGCCATTGTCATGGTTGCAGTCGCAGAAGAATCTGGAAACCAACACCGAGGGCGCGGTTCTTATCCGGGTCGTGCACCAAATGAGGAACGACTTAGAGAAGCAAGGGGCAAAGGTATGTTGGCCGACTACTTTGTCGACCGGCCAGTGTTCAAAGATGCGGAGTTCCGAACACGTTACAGGATGAGTCACAATCTCTTCCAGCGTATATCTACTGACCTTTGACAGTATGACCGTTACTTTGTTCAAAGGTCAGATGCTATCGGCAAAGTCAGACTGCTTCCGGAGCAGAAGATGACAGCTGCCTTGCGAATGCTTGCATACGGTGTAGGGGCAGATCAATGTGCTGAGTATTGTCGGATTGCAAAATCCACCTCCGTCGCAGCCTTTCAACACTTCACACGGGGAATTGTTGATCTTTACTCAACAAAATACCTCCGCGCTCCAACTGCAGCAGACCTCAGACGACTTCTTGCCAAAGCTGAGAGGAGAGGTTTTTCAGGAATGATTGGGAGCATTGATTGTATGCATTGGCAATGGAAGAATTGTCCGACAGGTTGGGCTGGAGAATATAGTGGTAGGAAACAGATCCCCACTATCATCCTGGAAGCAGTCGCATCTTACGACACCTGGATTTGGCACGCATTCTTTGGAATGCCTGGGGCATGCAACGACCTGAACGTCTTGGCAAAGTCTCCTTTGTTTGATGAGCTTACCGCCGGTAGAGCACCTCTGATCCAATTCCAAGTTAACAACAGAGCTCACAGTCTAGGGTACTATCTCGCCGACGGTATTTTTCCTCGATGGGCGACTTTCTTGAAAACTGTTCGAAATCCTACACGCCCCAAGGAAATCGAGTTTGCAAAGGCTCAAGAGGGGTATAGGAAGGATGTAGAGAGATGTTTTGGTATATTACAGTCACGGTTTGGTATTGTTAGAGGAGCTGCTCGTGGGTGGCATAAAGAGGACCTTCGATACATTATGTTGACGTGTATTATATTACACAACATGATTGTCGAAAATGAACGACCTGAAGACAGTGATGATGAGTTGGAGTCCAATGATGAGGAGGATAATAATATGAGACCCAGGATTGCTGAGGTATGGGAGGAACCAACAGGTAGAGACTTTGATCCTGTTGGTAGAGATGCTCATCATATGAACGGATTCATGGACCGCTACCAACAAATTAGATCTGAGCACAGTCACTCCAACCTTCAACAAGACCTCATTCAACACTTTTGGGAATTNTTTTTTATGTCTTTGCAAAAGTGCTAAACTTAAACACCGAAAGCATTCGATCCCAAATTAGACAAAAAGATTTCGCTATGTTCACTCCTCCACTGCACCTCTTCTCCACGCTTCCATCACAGCTCCCCCCGAGCCACCGCAGTTCGCCCAAGCCACCGAAGCTCCCTCAAGCCACCGAAGCTCAATTGCACCCTTCCACAGATCTTGATACCCGATCGCTGAGACATCGTGGGCTCCTTGACCACTCTGATTCATGATTCATAAACGTTATTTAGAGGTAACATGTGGGTGGCCACAATCATCTTCTTCAAGCTCAATGTTTTCGCCGCCGCTATTGAGTTTACATTTCAGAAATTGGTTGTGGGTGGATGGATGTTTGGGACGATGAGCAAAATAGGACTTGTGTTTGGTTGATCTGATCAAATTCTCTTCATGGAAAATTGATTTTGGTGATCTGGGAATTGGGTTTTCAAATATTGAAGGTGCGAATTGGTTTTAGAAGAGTTTGGAAGATTGGTTTTGGAAGATTTTGGGTTATCTGGGTTTGTGACTTCATGTTTGAATAGGCTGGGAATCATCCGGCCATGTGTTCAATTAAAAATATTCAGGCCATGTGTTCGACATGCATGAAATGACCTTATAGAAAATTCATATTATTGTTATTTATAAATTATAATAAGTATTTATATATATATATATATATATATATATTTTTTTTTAGGTCTATAATATATTTATATGGTACAAAATAAATTTAAATTAAAAAAAATAGAAACCGCCTAGGCACCCGACTAGGCGTCTGGACGCTAGTCCCCTGGCCGCCGCCCGACTAGAGCTTAGCGATTTTTTGAACCTTGGTTTCAATATATATTTTGTTTGAATTAGAATGCATACATATAGATATAAATCTGAATGTTGTTGATACAGATTACTAGTATGAATTCATCGATTTACATTGAAATATTTGCTTCGACTAGTTGTCCTAAATATATCACATGTTCTGTGATTTTGATACATGTTTTAATAAAACTCATCTCTGTAAATCTATTTATGTTTTAATATATCCCATCTGTTTTCTTGACATTATATGCTGCCAAAGTGGCTATAAATAAGAAAATCTCCAGAATTGGGAAGATCATAAAGACAGCAATAAACCTGACAGAACAAGTTTCATTTACTTCATACTATCAAAGTAGCCTAGTATACCAGAAACTATCTACCTATTCTGTTTTCTTCATACAAGATCACATCATAAAACTTAAAATCAAATTGATGTTAAATTTCCAAAGAAATATGCATCAAGCATTTAGTTTATGATTGTGCATATGCAGAACTGTGAACATTTAGATATCATTGGAGATGAGTAAACCACAAAGGTTGTCAGAATCTTGAAACTGATTGAGTTTCATTTTTCTGTTTGTATGATTTGGCATGGATGAATTTTCAAAATATGAATTTTCATTTCATTTTGGGACTTGAAAATATTCTGGTATTTGGCAAACTAGAATGTTTAGTAAATTTTATTGATATGCAGCCATGCATTTCCCTATGAGTATCAGCCAAACTGAGCTTCTGAATGGCTCTAACTTTAGAAAGTGGAAATCAGACATTGAGCTCAACCTGGGAATCCTTGACTATGATCATGTGCTCAAGGGGGATCCATCTGAGGGATTGACACCAACTGCAAGTAGGGAGGCCAAAGAGAAGTTTGAAAAATGGCACAAACACAACAAAATGGCCTTGATCATGATCAAGAAAAGCATACCTGACAATGTGAGAGGAGGCATTCCAGATTCTGAGTATGCCAAGGAGTACTTCAACTCCATTGCTGAGAAGTTTAAAATCTCAAATAAGGCTGAGATAAATAATCTCATGAAATCACTCATGAGAATAGAGTTCAATGGGAAAAGCAGTGTTAGAGAATTCATCATGAGAAGTTCTGATATTGATGGAAAGCTAAGGGGACTGAATATGGCTGTGGAAGATTCATTCCTGGTGTACATGTTGCTAAACAAACTGCCAGATGAGTATGATAATCTGAAATCACTCTACAAGACTCAGAAAGAGCAGTGGAATGTGAATGAATTGATCTCACTCTGTGTTGAGGTTGAAGATGAAGTCAAGAAGAAAGGAAAAGAGATTTCAGTGAACTTAGTCACCAAAATGCAGCACAAGAAGAGGTTTGGAAACAACTATAACAAAGGCAGCACCTCAAAACTTACAGTTAAGACTGACAACAATAAGGGTAAGTCTTCTAAGCCTGCTATTGTGATGAAATGTTTCTTTTGCAAGAAACCAGGGCATTTTAAGAAAGATTGTGAGGGTTTCAAGGCTTGGCTAACTAAGAAAGGTAATTTTCTATCAAAACTTGTTTTTAATTTTGAAACAAATGATTTTCTGCATGACAATTTATGGTGGTTTGACACTGGCTCACCTATACATATTGTCAAATCATTGCAGGGATTATCAAGAATAACAATCCCAAACAGGAATGAGACAAAGGTGTGCACTGCAAGTGGCAAAAAAGAAGCTGTAAAAGCTGTAGGAATTGTCAAGCTTGTGTTTAGGAACAATTATGTATTAGAATTAAACGAAGTTTATTGTATCCCTAGTATAAGTAGGAATCTTATTTCTGGTTCTCAGTTTGTGTCAAACAATGGTTTCAAGTTCTCTAGTGACAATAAAATTATGCTATTCTATCATAATTCAGTATGTTTTGGCCAAGCTAAAATCATAGATGGTTACTGGTTTTTGGATTGTGTTAATGCATCATCTGGTTTAAATCAAAATCAGGAAATTTTCATGTTGAACAAAAGTCCTGCTGTCAAAAGAAAGCATTTTGGGTCCAAACAAAAAGTATGATCATAATTCTTCATCTTATTTATGGCATAAAAGACTTGGCCATATTTCTAAAGAAAGAATGAAGAATATGATTAAACAAGGAATTTTACCACCTTTAAACTTTGAAGATTTTGAAACTTGCATTGATTGTTTGAAGGGAAAAAAGACTAACTCTAGAAGGACAGGTTCAAAAAGATGTGAAAATTTGCTTTACTTAGTACATACAGATGTTTGTGGCCCTTTTCCAGTAAATACCATCTGTGGGAATTGTTATTTCATTACCTTCATTGATGATTTTTCAAGATATTGCTATATTTATTTGATTTCTGAAAAATCACAAGCCTTGGATACCTTCAAAATCTTTAAAACTGAGGTTGAAAGACAAACTGGAAGGTTTATAAAGGTTGTTAGATCTGATAGAGGAGGTGAGTACTTTGGAAAATATTCAGAAAAAGGCCAGCACAAAGGTCCATTTGCATTGTACTTGCAAGAATGTGGCATCATGGCACAATACACCACTCCATACACTCCACAACAAAATGGAGTTTCAGAAAGAAGGAACAGGACCTTGATCAACATGGTTAGAAGTATGATTTTGAGATCAAGTTTGCCAAAATTTCTGTGGGGAGAAGCATTGAAGACTGCTAACTACATTTGTAACAGAACTCCAAGCAAAGTAGTTTCTGAAACACCTTTTGAGTTGTGGTGTGGCTACAAACCAAGCTTGAATCATTTCCATGTATGGGGATGTAAGGCAGAAGCAAGAATGCATAGTGTTGAAGCTGGGAAACTTGATTCTCAAACTTTGAGTTCTTATTTTATTGGTTACTGTGACAAGTCCAAAGGCTACAGATTTTATTGTCTAAGAAGAGGCACTAGGATTGTTGAATGTCACAGGGCTATTTTCTTTGATGAGTTGGTTGATCAACAAGAAAGTGTGGATGATGACATGGATACAACAAGTTTAGTGCATAGCAGTTTTGAAGATTGGTTCATATATCCTACTTACTGTGATGATGTTGGAAGCCATAATACTTTTCCAACGGAATTACTTCCATTGCAATAAATACAAAATGATCAAGTCAACATTGTGGGAGAAGTCTAAGGTGAAAATGTAGAAGTTGCTCAAGTAAATGCAGAACCTGAAATTGTAGAACCAGTAGTGACAGGACCCGCCCAGGGTTTCACCCTGAAATCCGAAGTGGCCCTACGGGGCCCACCTTAGAAGAAATTCTACCAAACATTTGGCAGAACTTCCCCTAAAAGTAGGCTACCCAAAACCTGTAGGAAAACATTTACACTTCTCAATCAACCCATCCTTATCCTCCTGGAGCCACCTGCTCCCCAAAACACAACTCCAATTTCACAAATAACAGTCTCAACCCACATTACAAGATTAATTTCACAGGTTATCAGAGCAATACTATTCCATTAGGTAACAAAGAGCACAGAAATAGAATGAGTATGCGGAAGCAATGCTGTTGGCTATGCCTCGACTCCATGTACGCCCGACCTCATCTAATTTCACCTGCAAACTGGGCATTTGAAAACCGAAGGGCCCAGAGAAAAGTACATAAAAACGTTAGGGTGAGTGGACAAAAATAAACAATTTAAAAAGAAAAAGATTTCATACTTTCCCACGTTTATTCCTTTAAAAACCCGATGCATGCAGCAATAAGGAAACACATTTAGGTTTAAAACCAAGAATTTCAAAATGATACACTGACTGGCCTCGCTAGTCACAACATTCGAAAATTATAATGAAAAACGTAAATCTCGTTTCTCAAGAAAAGAAAATAAGACCAGCCCCGCTGGCTACAGTGAAAATCGGACTAGACCCCGCTAGCCCAGCAATAATACAATGAGTAGGGGAAGATGATAGCCATACAAGTGAGCCTCCCAGGCTCGGGTGATAGCCTCCCAGGCTAAAGTACTCCCATTACTCCCGTAATATACCCTTACCCCACTAAGTGTAGTGATAGGATACTGGGCTTCAAAATTACTGTCACAGAGACAGTAACCAGCGCCACAAAGGCGGAGGGTTTCGGTGATCCCATCACCTCGCCACAAAGGCGGAAGATCAAAGCTAGCAATGATAATAATCACCCAAAGTATGGCAAAAGGGTATTCCGTAACCATATAAATCCATAAATACATAAGGCTTCCCCAACTCTCGCACAAGAATTTCCAATGACGTGTCCCACACGCCAAGATAATCTCAAGTTCAAAAATAAATAGGAGATAAATAATAATCAAACGTAATCTCCATAAATCGAGACAAAACCAATTCCAAGATCATCATCAAGGCATTCCCAATGCCCAAAACCGAAAGTCGATAAATAAATATGAAGACTAACTCCATCGAAATCCCATTTCGAAAATCCTTTAAAAAATCTCAAATCGACGAATATAAATATAATATAAATAGTATAATTCCGGAATCACATCGGAAATAAATAATTCGTCAAATAGGATTATAAATCATAACCAACTTCGGAAACAAATCACTATCGAAAGCAATTATATGAGATAAAGCGAAATCAATCTCCGAAATTAAATCATATGCTTGAAATGTAATAAGATAATTAAATAGAGCATACTTTAATAAATAAATGCATGCATCCTTTATTTAAAAACAAAAGTCCACTCACAGTACTATTCCGACGATCACGTATACGAGTTCCTTCATTGAGCCAGAGCTCAGTACGTCGCCCTGTACACGATTATATTCTGTAAGCGACAATTCGACAATTTAATACGAATCCCATAATCAAATCCTCACAATTCATCCCTCCACTTGTTCTCGGATTCAACCCAAATTATACCACTAATACCAATTCGTTAATTTAAAGGTTCTAAGGAAGAACCGAGAGATATCCGACGGTCAGATTCTCGTAATTCGATAATCGAAACCCTAAACTTCAGAAATTCATAATTAATTCCAAGTTTCTCTAAAAATTACCAAACTTCACATACAAGCTCTACACAATTTATCGGATTTAATGGGCTAAAAACCAGAATTAAAACACTGCCTTACAAGCCTCCACGCGCCACCCACAATGGCGGCAGGTGGGGCTCACGCGCCGGTGACCACCACCTCCAATGGTCACCAAATTTCGGCAGCGCCACCTACTCATCAGACCCAACATTTTTCATGTTCACAACATTTTCCAATTTTACCTCGAAGAGCTCCAATTTGGCCGTTGAACACGAGCCCAGAAAACCCAAGAACCCTAGAATCGGGTTCTCCTTGATTCTCCTTCTACACTGCAAATCGTGGCTCAAGGCTAGGGGCAAAACGATCCTTGGCAAAAACCGCGCCTTCGACAGTGGTTTGGTGGCCGGAAAATGTCGGAATCGCCGGAAATCGACGAAACCTCCGTTCGGCTACAGTAAACTTCGCAGCTCAATTCCGAGCCACCGCAAAACACCACCCCAGGCATGACAAGGAGGAGGAGGCGAGCCTACCGGTGCCCGGATTCCGTCGTGGGGTGGCAGGAAACGGAAGAATTCGCCGGTGGAAGAAAACAAGCAAAAGGGGAAGGAAATCGGGGAAGAAGAGAGAGTACCACAGTAACTCAACTATTTATAGAAAGTTACTGTGAATAGTAACCATGAACAGTAACTTTAATCTTTCGCTTATAACTTTCGCATACGAACTCCGATTTTAGCATACTACATATGCACGCGCTCGGTTTAACGTTCTCTACAACTTTCATGAAGGAAGTTTTCTCAAATTTTGGCCCGATCAAAAAGTCAACTTTTAAGGCCACTAAAAAAAAAACCGAATTAGGGTAAAAAGTGAAAGTAGTTGTCGTTTACCGTCCAAATGACTAGTAAACGGGTAAGTGAAGATGCAGGATGTTACAAGTAGTTCTGAGAAGATCAGGGAGAGAAAGAAGGTCAGCAATCCCTGATGACTATCATGTTTATCAAATAGATGCAGAACCTGACATAGAAGCAGAAGATGATCCCACATCAGTTAAGCAGGCAATGCAATCTGTAAACAGTGTCAAATGGAGAGAAGCCATGGAGGATGAATAGCAAAGCATGTCAAAGAATGAAGTATGGTCTTTGGTGGATAAAGTTGATACATGTAAACCTATAGGTTGCACATGGGTTTTCAAGACCAAAAGAGATGCAGATGGGAAAGTTGAAAAGTTCAAGGCTAGACTAGTTGCTAAAGGTTACAATCAGAAAGAGGGAGTTGACTACAATGAAACCTTCTCACCAGTTTCCACAAAAGATGCATTCAGAGTGCTTATGGCCTTGGTAGCACATCTCAACTTGGAGCTGCACCAAATGGATGTAAAGACAGCATTCTTGAATGGGGATTTGAGTGAGGAAATCTACATGTTGTAGCCAAATGAAAACAAAATTTGCAAGCTTAAAAAGTCAATATATGGACTCAAGCAAGCCTCAAGGCAGTGGTATCTGAAATTTGACAAGGTGATTGCTGATTTTGGTTTTCTGGAAAACAAGCTTGATGAATGTGTTTATATGAAGACCATTGGGAGCAATTTTGTTTTTCTGATATTGTATGTGGATGATATTCTGTTAGCCAGTAGCAACATGTGTTTGTTAAAAGAGAGACAAAAGCCTTTCTTTCAAAGCAGTTTGATATGAAAGACATGGGGGAGGCACATTATGTACTTGGAATTGAAATTACAAGGGACAGAAAGCAAGGTGCATTGGGACTGTCCCAAAAGAACTACATAGATAAAGTGCTCCAAAGATTTGGGATGCAAGATTGCAAGCAAGGAGAAGCACCTATATCTAAAGGAGATAGATTACACAAAGGGCAATGTCCAAACAACATTCTGCAGAAGAGGAGCATGGAAAATGTACCATATGCAAGTCTAGTTGGAAGTTTAATGTATGCTCAGGTATGTACAAGACCTGACATATCCTTTGCCATAAACATGTTGTCAAGATACCAAGCAAATCCAGGATATGAGCATTAGGTTGCAGGTAAGAAAGTTTTGAGGTATTTAAAGAAAACCAGGGATCATATGCTGGTTTACAAGAAAATTGAAGATCAAGAGTTTGAGATAAAAGCATATGCAGATGCTTCATACAAGTCTGATATTGATGATTTAAAATCCACTTCAGGCTATGTTTTTAGTTTGGCTAGAGGTGCAATTTCATGGAAGACTGCCAAGCAAAGTTTGACAGCAACTTCAACATTCCAAACATAATATATAGCTATTTTTTAAGCACCTGGTCATGCACAGTGGTTAAGGAATTTTGTATCTCAATTGAAACTAGTGGAGTCTATTGAGGTACCTATGATCATCTACTGTGACAATGCATCTGCAGTGCTCTTCTCAAAGAACAATAAAAGATCATCTGGATCTAAGAACATAGATGTGAAGTATTTTGCTGTTAGAGAAAGTGTGAGAGATGGTGAAATAGACGTGGTCAAAATTGGAACAAATGATCAACTAGCAGATAAAGGCATTACCTGTGTTTGTTTTCATTGTGCACATAAAATCTATGGGAGTTTTGGGAAGTTTGGATGCTGATGTGAACTGATCACATCGTACTTGATACCATGTGTCTGGTTTTATTCATTGAGAGTGAGTGAAACATTGTAGTTCATTTACATTAATGTATTTAATGTATTGTTTGCTGCAAAATTAAGTTGTACAATTATAGATGCTGTTGATGTAATAGCATATTTGCTGTGATGACCTGGTTTTCTGTTATTTAATTTTGGTAATTAATAATGGACCAGTTGTACCAATATTTGTTATTGTACTTTATTCGTAGGTTGTATGTGAAGTGGAATAGGTTTTGTACGTATAATTATTCAAATTTCACAGTTTAGGGGGTCGTGTGAAGTTTGACTTTTTATATGTTGGAATTCTCGGAAAACTTCCTTCATGAAAGTTGTAGAGAGCGTCGATACGAGTTCGTAGACATGTGGAATGCGTCAATCGGAGTTCGTATGAGAAAGTTATGGCTAGCGGAAGAAGTTTCCGTTTTAGTATAAATAGATAAAAATCAGAAATTCTTTCATAATTCCATATTTCCATTTCCCGAAATACTTCTTTCTCTCTCTTCTCTCTCGTCTGCACCTTCAGAGTAGAAGTATTTTGACTGACCCGACCCGAACCCGGCGATCCGACTAGGTCGGAACTCACAGCTCTGGCGACCTCTTCCGGTGAAACAAGCCCAGATCAGTTCGCCTCCTTGCTCCAGTCGTCTCTAGCGGCGATTCTCCTTCACGGCGGCGCTGCAAGACGGCACAGGTTGAGGAAATCGGACCCGATCGGAAAATGTAGCTCCGGCGACGACACGGCTTCAAGTTTCCTTCCTTGGCTTTGTGAGGGTCGTCTGAGTCGATCTATGGTGTTTGTTTGGATCGATTTACGTGGAAATCGGTTCAACTCGGATTGAGCATAAATTCAAAGCTTGTGAGGTAGTTTTCGACCCTTTATGCTTGTTTTTTGACTTCGAGCTAGTTATGAGAATTCACAAGCATGCTTAGATGAAGCTTTTTGATGTTGGGAGTTTTGTGAAATATTGAGTTTTGGGCTGCGGCGGTGCACCACTGTCTGTGGCTACTTTCCGGTGGCTTTCTGACCATGTGGAGAACTGTTTTTGGTATTATATATGTTTTAGTCGTTGATACGAGCATTTCGATATATAATATGCAAATTTTGGAGTTCGTATGAAATTGTTATGATTTTTACAGTTTCATACCGATCGATTTATTCGATCCGTGTGGATTCGAGCGTCCGATCGACTTGTGGTTTGGTCACATCGATCGTAGACGTATTCCGGAGACTTTGGGAGGTCCCGGATGTGGTTTTGCCTCGATTGGCGCCACTTTGGAGATTTTAGTTCAAAACAGGGGTTTCGAACTTAAATCAAATGTGAATCGTCACTAAGTTGGAACTGTATGTGATTAGGTACTTGACAAAGTACAGTGGGCAATTATTTGTGAATTGGCGGCTTTGTGATTTATTGAAGCCGCAGCATGAGTTCGAGGTGAGTAATCTCACAAGGTTCTTTATGAACAGAATTACCATTATTGTTTTGGCGTTAATCATTTAACTGCAAACTATAGTTGGTATTAGTAGGCATTCCTGAGTGAATGACTATATATATATATATTGCATCGGATATATATATATATATATATATATATATATATATCATTGTGGATGATTGTGATGAATAATAATATGCATGATGGTGTTCATATTATTGTTGAATGTGACTTTTCAGGAAACAATATTGTGGAAAAAGATGTTTTCTATTGTTTGAAAAGTATTGAGCTTGATGTTACATTTTTGAGTCTAACATGACTCATTTTAAATGTATTGGTCCTTGTACCAAGAGTCACAGATGGTGAGCAGGGATTAGGAAAACCGAAGCTAGATGTTTGTAACATTTTTAGGTCGGGTGTGACTTACTTAACGTTTGACTTTAAGACCAGATAGGGTATAAGAAGATTACATATCACAGATGGTGACAGGTTGCAGACGGTGACCTTGATGTTTGATTTCATGACCAGACAGGGTCTGAAGATCATGTGTCACAGATGGTGACAGAGCACAGATGGTGACCTTAATGTTGATTTTGAGACCAGACGGAGTCTGAAACTATATGTCACAGATGGTGACAGGTCGCAGATGGTGACCAAGGCAGGAAATAGGTAATCATGTCCGTAGTCGGACGAGTGGTTACGATTTCAATAGAGCTATGGTCTGTCTGCTATTATAGATTATGGGGGTAACGGTCGAGGTTGCTGGAGACTCATAAGTATGTCGTTTAAGGAGAATTCCTTGAGTATTCTTCTTTTATTGTCTAGATGAGACTTGAATTGCTTCTTGATGGTTAAGTTAGCAAATAGAACATTGTCACAGCAGTGATTTATGTTGTCCTTTAGATGGAAAGGTTATGGAGTGTTAGAAGGAATCATGGTTGCATGGTTTCCTTTAGCTGATGTGTGTGAGTTGTTGATTGATGTTCATGAGTTACTCATACGAGCTTTCATAAGCTTACCAGGTTTTGTTGTGTGGAAACCCGGTGCACCATTCTTTTGGTGTAGGGGTTAATCCTGCAAGTTAAGGTAATCGTGGCTGAAGCTGAGGTAACTTGTTGGCAGCTGATTGGGTAGGAAGCAAATTTTGTTGGCGTTGCCATTGTTATGACTTTCGCTATGTAGTAAGCTCTGAGGAGCATTTACGTTTTATTTTGTGATGACGATTTAATTCGTAAATTTGTTTAATATATAACTCTGTGGAGTGAGTGTATATTAACTCGGATTGGTTCAGGGCATCAGTATGTACTTGTTTTAATGGAAAGATGTTCCAGGTATTTGTATTGATGACTGAACGTTCACGCATGTATAATTATGAGATTATATATATATCGATTTTCATGTGTGTAAAATCAGGGGCGTGACATTTGCAGACAAATGTTTTAGTATGAAACTAATTCAGTCTTCAATGTATGTTGAAATTTTGGTAGGACTATATGCATATGTTTAATTTCAGATGATTGCTCAAGTTTAAGCATATATTTACAACTATATTTTGAGGGAATTCATGTGGTTTTACTTGCTGCATTGTGGCTTTGGAAAGTTGGTGATTTACTAACTCACCAAGACATTCTTTGGTTCATTACAGTTTAAGTATTACTGACAGAATTTTGAGAACAGATTTGTGATGTGAATTGGATTCAAGTGCACACTCTAGTATGATATGTTATATATGTATGTTTAAGTCCTAAACAATGTCTAGTTCAGTGGGAGATTGTTAGATGTCTTAAGAACAAGACATTTTATTAAGTTGGACATAGATATACATATATGACTGGTATGGAATCCGATTATCAAATTGAGGTTACAGACTTGATTAAATCATATTAGTCCACCTCATTAATCTGTTTTGATTTCAAAATCAAATAGATATGGTTATTAGGATAAATCTGATTAGGACAAATTTGAAAAAGCAGTTAGAATGGCATGACAGTTTCTTGATGGAAGAAACTGTCATGCATGCTAAGCTTCATATATAATCAGGTTTTGGTCCCTACTGATATATGTCCCTTATTCTCATTCATAAACAGTCTCATCCACTTATAAGAGAATTATAAAGGTGTAATCAGGAGAAGATCAAAATGAATGAATCAAGTTCTTCAAGTAAGTACGAAATTTTCCATTCTCAATATTTCTGGAAAACTAGGATTGCTGATACTGTATCAATCCTAGTTCTATTTTGCACAGAAATGTCTGTTTACATGTATTCATTATGAATGTAGATTATGTATATTTCTTTTATAGATCTAACATGGAGCAGTTCTTTGTACACTACTTTGTACACTAAATTCACGCCTTAGATTCAGTTATGATATATGTTCTTCTTAGTCATTCTAAAGCTAAAATCGTCTTTGTTGATCACCAATTACTTGGAATTGTTGATGAAGCACTTGAATTGCTTGCCGAAAAAGCTGTTTCAAAACCACCAATTGTAATTGTAATTGCTGATTCTGATGAGTCATCTACCAACTTTAGCTCAGAAACAAAACCAACTTATGAGTAGAAAGTCTTTTAGATAGTGGAAATGGTAGATTTGAGATTAGGCGACCAAAGAGGGAATGGGATCCTATCAGTGTGAATTACACCTCTGGCATAACATCAAGCCCGTCGCCTTGGCTCCCTCCCCACCACTCCATTATTACTTGTTATGGAATCCAGTACATTAGACTTCCTGCACACAAAATACGAATAACAGCTGGACATGTGTCGTCAAGGCATAGCACATACGTCAAAAAATGCATGAAAACCTACAAGTACCCAATCGCGATACAGCAAAAAATAAAAAAGCACTCTCCACCCCAGTCAACACTCCTCTTAGCTGGGGACTTGGGGGACTGAGGGTAATGGTTGTACGGAAGAGCTTAGCTGGAGAGACCTAGCCTGATCCTGATATGAGAAGTGCTAATTCGGTTCGAATAGACTTAGAGCAGCTCCTTACATTGTTTATGACCAGTTGGATTTTGACGTACCAGTAGGTACCAAACCAGGTTGAGAGCGTCGAAGCTTTCTTTCTGAAACTGAAGCACTCACTTCTACTCCTATCCTACGTGGCAAGGAGACTCACCTTGCACTTCCAATATTTCTACCAAAACAAACTCTCCACCCAAGAGAACTCTTGACTAGGGACTTGGGAGACTTGTTAGGATATATACCTCCAAGGAAAAATACCAGAAGGACAAGACTCATCTAGCCAACGAAGAGCAACAAAGACACTCTCAGGCGGGGATCGTGATACCCCTTAGGGTGGTATCAGGAACCCGAACGTCCCACATTGGAAACAAGTGAACTACATCCCCCCAAATCCTTTACAAATAGGTCATCTCCAACACCATGAAGAGGTAACTGTTTGCTATCGCTCTCCATTATCTTTATCTTATAACGATACTAACTTAGGATTGGAGCTTTAAAGGCCGGCACACCCAATTTTCCCTCTGACATTTGTTTGTTTTATAGATAAACGAGACTGATAGCGATAGTGACGTGACATCCTGTGATTTTGCTGGATTAGACTGCCATCTATTCACCAGAAACAGTTTCTATCTTGAGGTTGAACTTTAGGATCGCGAAGGACAGTTTATTGCTGGAATCCAGCGTCATTTGGAGGGATTTCAATCCAGGTAATAGAGCATGTAGGAACTATATGCTCTTTACTTGTTCTGTTATGAACATGTGCATAGTTCCTCTTTTTAAAGTTAGGCACATAATAGTCAAGAGTCTTTCCAAACACTACTTTGTTGGGGTCCTTGCAGTTGTCATAATGGAAGATTGGTTAAGTTACATCAGTTTTGGAAAGAGTAGTGTTTCCAACTGAATGGCGGATACGCTGACCTCATAAATTACATAAGGTTTTCCTACATTTGTTAGGGTTCTGTAAAATTGTGACTTTCTCAAAAAATAATTAGTGTGGTTGAATGGTATTATAAATGATGGGTAGTTAAGTTGGAACGACGTTGCTTTTAAGCATCTATAGTTTGTAGATCTAATTATGGCAGGGATTTGGGACTCTAAACCTTTTCAACACAAATAGTTCACATGCATAATCTTTTTCTATTGCGTCATAAGTTAATTCCGGGGAAGGGGCTTCATTCAGATCGATTTTACCTGCTCGACTACTCCTACAGCTAAGAGCAAATCCACCTATTGGGTCACCAAGTCACTTACTATTCACTATTTTTTATATTTATTTTCACCTTCTGGGTCACGGGCACAGTCTCCAACTGACCTGGTGACCTCTGGGTCACTTTCATGACCTGCAAACTGACTTGGTGACCCAGGTCAGTTTGGAAACTGTGCCCCAAATACTAAAAAATAGTGAATAGTAACTGACCCAGTGACCCAACGGGTGAACTTGCCATAATGATGAATCAAATTTATCAAATGGATCGTAAAAATTAATTGTTTAAGGAGTCCTTGCAGTTGTCATAATGGAAGATCTAATGGCAACATGACTTCATGTTGGATCTACATTCTTCAAAAGTGCAGCTACCCCTGGAAGCGTGAGCAGAAGCTATAGATGTCAATAATTAATTTATAGTGTAATGGCCATAAAAAGGGACAAGAGTACGTGCATACGCTAGCGGTTGTCTTGGAGTCCAACCACCTATAATATATGCTCCGGGTGCCATTATACCGGGTTTCAAAATGTTGGGATAGCTTTGATCAGAAAAATAATTATATAAGAATAAAAATAGTAGCATAAGTATAAAATAATATGAGTGGTGCTAGAGACACCAAAATATTATACCAAATTTCAATCCCAAATGATGTGGCATTGCCACCTCATTCATAGTTATTTCCAACATGTAATTATGTCAATTAATTTTCATTTATATAGTTTCCATTATATATGCAATTACTTAATATTATATTAAATGAGAAAAATAATTTTTCCCTGCAATCCCAAAAATTGATTTTCAAATACCAGGGATATTCTCATATACCACCTGTCATCATCATCCTCATCTCATGT
Source organism: Rosa x damascena (assembly GCA_001662545.1). Classification (NCBI taxonomy): domain Eukaryota; kingdom Viridiplantae; phylum Streptophyta; class Magnoliopsida; order Rosales; family Rosaceae; genus Rosa; species Rosa x damascena. The sequence goes on along the minus strand of LYNE01001962.1, from coordinate 43,424 downwards.
TGCACCAAAATTTGGAACTTAAGGGACAAAAAATCATCTAGGATTTGAATAAATAATAGGTCTTGCGTATGAAAATCCAAAATAAAGAAGATGATTATGAATATAGCAACCACAAGGCATAAATTGGCTTTGTAAATCATAATCACAAGGGATTATGATGAAAAATTGTGAGTTAGCTCTTAATAAAAGATTAAGAAAGAAACAAATCAATACAGAAGTTAATTTCACCAACTTGTTTTGAAATTTGAATCCACTGGATTGGTTCAAGAAATTAAAAGAGAGAACAACAAATTTACTTCTTCCTCTTCTTCCTCTTCTTCTTCTTCTTCTTCTTCTTCTTCTTCTTCTTTTTTACAATAGAACAAAGAATTTACTGGTTGTGGATAGATGGCTACGGTATATGGAGGATGAGTTTTACATTTTTTTGGGTTTATCAAGACATGAGTTTGCGCGCTTGTTGGATTGATTAACTTCACCGCATTTTCTTCTTCCGTTTTTTAATATCTTAGAGATAAATAAACTAATTTAAATACATATTCTAAATATATATAAAAAATGACAGCTTGAATTTTTTGAGGTTCATTAGGGCTGATGTGGTCAATGCCAGTCATCTTCTCCGGCTTTCCCCATCCAATCTTACAGGCTTTGTTTTCTGATTTGCTCCAAACGGCGACTCAGCGGGGCATTTATTTTCTTTTCTGATCAATTCTCTGATTTCTCTCTTGATTGGTTTTTTGGTTTAATGGGTTTGTTGATTATGCATTCTTACCTTTGGATAGTGGCTCTGAGCTGGAATGAAATGTATGATTTAGCATCGGTTTTGGTTAGTTCATTCGCTTCAGGTCAGTAGTATTTACCTCCTCTCTTATAGATGGCATTGGCCGTATTGCTTTGTGTTGATTTTGGGATTGTCTATTTGAATGAAGTCAATGAACCCAATATTTTCTGTTTTCCTTGTGATAATGTTTAACCCAATCTAATCAGCTATTAGGATACAACATCTTTGATGTTTTCTAATTGAATAGTTCATCAGACTAATACTCTTTGCAGTAGTGGCTGGCAGTTTTCTATATCATCTTTGATGTTGATAACTTGATATTAGTCGTTCTTGACTTGTTGTTAGAATAACTTGGGCTCGTGTTTGATTCTGAAAATTAAACCGAATTAAGAAAAAGATTGAGGATTTGATATTGTTGATTGTTTGATACTTCGATTCTTGCCTGTTCTATGTAAAATCGAGTTTTTGGGAATACTCTTGTGTTTTACTATGCATATCGACCTATTGAGCTTTTGTTTGTTTAATTTGGGGTTGGTGGAATCAAATTTTTGTGCACTTATAATTAGCCTAGACCATTTTCGGATCCTGGATCCGCCACTGTCATAAATAGTGATTATCAGGGGCTAAAGTTTAGTCTGGACTCTGGAGGCTATTTTATTCCTCCACGGCTGGAGATGGCCTTAAAACCACGCCACATGTTAGAGAAGCTATTAATACTAAAATTTCTTAATGATTGACTTTAATCATGATATAGACTTGTTATTTAGTTATTTCTGCCTCTTAGAGTTTGCAGTTTCAATAAAAGTTAGGCGACTTTAATTACTGTTCTACTAAGTACTATTAAGTCAACACGTACATTGAAAGAGAACTATTGTTGTTTAAATACAAGTTAGGCAACTATTTATGCTGCTTACCCGAAATATAACAACCTCTTGTTTCTAAATAATAACTTTTTAAAGCTTATGGGGTGATTTTATTGATTAGTAGCTAGAGAAGGAAAAAGTACACTTAACAAAAATTGGGTTTGTTTAGCAATATATTAAGTAGACTGATTTGATTTAGAAGTAGGCCAACTCTATGCATTAGACACTATTTTAAGACTACTCAACCTCTCTATTGAATTATCCATCTACATATCGAACGAAATGAGAACATAATTATTACATATTTTCATTGTAAAAGTATAATACACAACTGTAAACTAATATTTCCGATGACGAGGATGAGGGCGCCTCGCACTTAGCATCACCACTGCAGGGCTGTTCACTCTTCCACCATCTTTAGTAAAATTGTCCCCAGTTCTTTCTAACCATATGATATCGATAGAGCCTTGAAAAAAAATTGTTTCTATTCTATTAGGCACGGTATACTCTATAGTAACTGCAAATGTTCTCTTCTCCAAAACCTTTGTAAAAACACTAGCTTATAAGGAATGACTGTACATAACTTCCGAACCAGACTTTAAGTCTCTAAGTATGTGAATAAAACAATAAAGGATGACTATTAAGTTGGAGGATGGTAATATGCCGAAGAATCTCAATGCTAGACGATATCTTAGAGTCCAAGCAATTCAATAATAAAGACCGAGGATTTCTATCACTCTGTAAATCCCGGTCATCTCTCCTTTGTTATCCCCATCATGGCTATGCACCACTTGCTCACGAACTCATGGACTCACCAAGTTTCCACTCTCAGTACTCGCTTTCACTTCACCACTCCCACTCATTCTTACCGTGTATACTGCTCTAACTCTTCTGGGATTAATAGTAACAACTCTGAGCATGAAGAGTTATGGAGTTCAAAGGAGGGTCTAGTTCGGTGCTCGGCAAATCACGTCCCTTTATCTCCAATAGGATTCTTGGAGCGAGCTGCAAAGGCCTACAGGGACAGGACCTCTGTAATCTATGGCTCTCTGAAATACACTTGGGCTCAAACCCATCAACGCTGCATTAAATTAGCTTCTGCTCTCACCCAGCTGGGAATTTCTCGAGGTGATGTGGTGAGTGATTGGTTCTTCATCTCCATTAGTAGCTTTTGATTCTTTCTTGTTTAATAATATCATGTTTTCAAGATAGATCTTCAAAACCCAATTGAAATATATATGTGATTCATGTTTAAATGTTTAATTGGTTCTATCAGGTTGCAACTTTGGCACCAAATGTCCCGGCTATGCATGAGCTTCATTTTGCAGCTCCAATGGCTGGGGCAATTCTTTGTACACTAAATGCACGCCTTGATTCAGCTATGATATCTGTTCTTCTTAGTCATTCTGAAGCTAAAATCGTCTTTGTTGATCACCAATTACTTGGAATTGTTGATGGAGCACTTGAATTACTTGCCGAAAAAGCTGTTTCAAAACCACCAATTGTAGTTGTAATTGCTGATTCTGATGAGTTATCTACCAGCTTTAGTTCAGAAACAAAACCAACTTATGAGTATGAAAGTCTTTTAGAGAGTGGAAATGGTGGATTTGAGATTAGGCGACCAAAGAGTGAATGGGATCCCATCAGTGTGAATTACACCTCTGGCACAACATCAAGGCCGAAAGGGGTTGTTTATAGTCATCGCGGTGCTTATCTAAATTCATTGGCCACAGTTTTGTTTCATGGAATAGGCTCAGTGCCTGTTTATCTGTGGACTGTGCCTATGTTCCATTGCAATGGATGGTGCCTCATTTGGGGTTTGGCAGCGCAGGGTGGTACTAACATTTGCCTCAGGAAAGTCACTCCAAAAGGCATATTCGACAATATTGCTCTACATAACGTGACACACATGGGAGGGGCACCAACTGTGCTGAACATGATTGTTAATTCACCGGTGCATGACCAAATGCCACTTCCTCACAAGGTGGAAGTAATGACGGGCGGCTCACCTCCCCCGCCACAGATCCTTTTCAAGATGGAAGAGATGGGTTTTGGGGTAACCCACTTGTATGGTCTCACAGAAACTTATGGTCCAGGGACATATTGCTCATGGAAACCTGAGTGGGACTCTCTGCCTTCAGATAAGAGATCGAAGCTTAAAGCTCGACAAGGGGTGCAGCATGTTGGTTTGGAAGAGGTTGACATAAAAGATCCCGTCACTATGGAAAGTGTACCACCTGATGGCAAGACAATGGGTGAAATTATGTTCAGGGGAAACACTGTGATGAGTGGTTATCTTAAAGACTTGAAAGCAACAGAGAAAGCTTTTAAGGGTGGGTGGTTTAGAAGTGGGGATTTAGCTGTGAAACATTCTGATAACTATATCGAAGTCAAGGATCGATTGAAGGATGTGATTATATCTGGGGGAGAGAACATAAGCACAGTTGAGGTTGAAACAGTTTTGTTTAGCCATCCAGCAGTTCTTGAGGCTGCAGTTGTTGCAAGGCCTGATAATCATTGGGGACAAACTCCTTGTGCATTTGTGAAATTGAAGGACGGCTTAGATGTGAATGCGCAAGAAATAATTGAGTTCTGCCGCGATCATATGCCTCATTACATGGCACCCCGGACGGTCATTTTCGATGATATACCAAAGACTTCAACAGGAAAGATACAAAAGTTCATTCTCAGAGAAAAAGCAAAAGTCTTGGGCAGTCTCTCTTGAGAGAGCTGTTGAAGGATATTTTATTATGTGTGCCTTACCAAACTAAGATTACTTTCTATTGTTGTAATAAGAGAAGATTGTTCTAGATTTCTAGTTCTAATTAGAATCTGTACTAAAAAATTATGTACTTGTACTCCCTATATATAGGAGCTCATATTATCAATGAAAGAGAACTATTCTCCCAATTCTCTCTACAATTCTCTTTTTCTTAAACACGTTATCAGCAGAAGCCTAACCCTGAATCAGAAGCCAAAAATTCTTCTTCCTTCTTCTCTAAGCAGTGAAACCCTAGAACCCTACCTTAGGATTTTCCCATGTGTCGTATGTGCACCACCTTTTGGCACACCACCGCCATCCTTGCGTGCTACTTTCAAGAAGATTACAAGAAGAACAAGAAAATCAAGCATCAAGAACACCAAGTAAGTTTTAAGATTAAAGTTCTTGCTTTTGAATTTTTTTTTTCCTCGGGGACTTTCAAAATCTCTTCTTCTACATCCCGCATTTCTTGTAATGTGGGTTTGATTCATAAAAGCGGAACCGTGGGGAGTTCATGCTAAACTACAAACTAAAATGAATAATATCAAGAATCTAATCAATTTCAATTTCGATACTGGACCATGAATAGAAGCAATTGTTGACCAAAAACAAAAAAATGAAATAGAAGCAATTAAAACTCTGATTCCTATCCATGGTCCCCACCATGTCAGAAGAAGCCACACACAACAAAACTGAGACAATTAAGGAGAAAGCAATCGCTCTACAGCGCACTGACCTAAAAGAAAGTGGCTGTGTCGTGGCAATGAGTAATAGACACGCACATATGTGGCCTTTGGCCCAAATATGTCACCAATAGTGCATGTGGCTATTGTCTATAATTGTAGTAGTGATCTTTTATATAAAAATGCCCATATTATCAATGTTCTCTCCCAATTTCAGTTTTCTTAAAACAAAATGGGAGTTACCTCTTAGAACTTGCAGATAGCGCACAACAGCAAAATGGGAGTTACCACCTGTTGGAAAACTGAAGATAAATATAGATGGTGCATTTCAGCTGGGCAATGGTAAAGGTGGCATTGGCGTTATTGTGAGAGATGAGGTGGGTCCAGGTATATTCCCAATTTGGGCTCTGCCCTTCATGCCGAGGTTGAGGCTTGTAGAACCGGGTTACTCTTGGCCATTCATCAGGGTTGGATAGAGGTGGACATGGAGAGCGATTCTTCTATATTAGTGGCTGCTCTAAACCAACCAGGTGACAATAACTCAGAGGTTAGTCGGATTCTTGATGGCTGTAAGGATTACATGCAAGATTTTGCTTATTTTAGAATTCGACACATTTATCGTGAAGCAAACGGTGTGGCCAATAGATTGGCCCGCTTTGCTAGTTTAGGTCATCCTATTGATCTTTGTTTAGAGGAGACTCCTGCTTTCCTGTAGGATGTTCTCTACGAGGACAATTGTAATGTTTATGTAATCGCTTGGGATTCAGGTATTACATCCCTCCTTGATGCAACAACTTATAATAAATAATAATATGAGCGTAGGAATGAGCCTCCCAATCAAGTTGGATTCCAAACCCCGCTATTTCAAAAAAAAAAAAAGATCAAGTTTTTCAAAATTTAATTCTAATTATTATGACACTCTACTAGGGTTTACTCTGTGGTTTTCTACCTTTAACAAAAGGGAAAAATTCACCAACAGTGTCTGGACACTTAGGGGACTTTCAGAATGATACCTGAACTTTCAAAGTTATCAATGTGATACCTGGACTCATTTTTTCGTATCAACGTCGTACCTACGGTCAATTTCCGTCACGGAATAGTTAACCAGAGGCACGTGTCCGGCTCGTGAGGCATAAAATAAGAGTAAAAGACTAATTTACCCTCAAAATTATTTTATTATTATTTTTTTATTCTTTATTTTTTTGCTTTCTTCCTTTCTTTTTTTCTTTCTTGTTTTTCTTTTTCAGCTTCTTCTTCCCTCTGCTTTCTTTCAGCTTCTTCGTCCGCAATCCGAAGGTCCGCCAAGTCAGGTTCTTCGCCGCCCCGGAGCCCATCGCCTCCTCCCCTCCTGTCTCCGACATTTCCCCCTCCAGCAACTCTCTCTCTCCGGTCATGATCATCCCGCCACCTCACTCCTTCGACGTCGAGTTCGCTTTCTCCCCCGGCCGCCCGCTCCGGTCCAACTCGGTTCGCCCCGCTGCGGCCGTGACGACGACGTTGATGGGGATTGGGGAGGAAGAAAAAAGAACAAAAGATGAAGCAGAGTTGCAGAAACTGCAGAAAGAAGAAGAAAGGTCGAAGACCAGGAGAGAGAGAGAAGATTCTTTTTGGTGTTTAATCTATCACCTAAGAACAACATAAATATAAAGATCGTAGGGGTTATAACATTGGCAGCTCGTGCCCAAGAGGTGGGGAGTTGAGCTGTTTTGCAAGAGGTTGGCGGTTCGAATCTCAAATGTTCCAAGGTTTATTTATTTTGTTTAATTATTTGGTATCACCTAAAAAGAGTATAAATACAAAGTTTGGAGATAATATGTCCGCAACAGTTCGTGCTCCAGTTGTGGGGAGTTGTTTTGTTGTGAGAGAGGTTGGGATTCGAACCTCATCTCTTCCACGGTTTGTAAATTTTGTATATTATTCGGTATCTCTTAAAACGTGTATAAATATAAAGTTTGGAGGTATTACATCGATGATAGCTTGTGCTCCAGTGGTGGGGAGTTAAGTTGTTGTGAGAGAGGTTGGGGGTTCGAATCTCATATCTTCCAAGGTTTGTATGTTTTTTATAATTATTCGGTATCCCCTAAAAAGAGTATAAATATAAAGTTTGGAGCTATCGTGTTGAGGTCAGTTCGTGCTCCAGTGGTGGGGCGTTGTGTTGTTGTGAGGGAGGTTGGGGGTTCGAACCTCATGGCCTCCATAATTTGGAAGTAATTGAATTTTTGATCGATTTTAGGGGAAATTGAGAGAAAAAGTCTGTTTTGCCCTCACTTTTTTTATCACGTGCCGGACACATGCCTCTGGTTAACTGTTCCGTGACGGAAATTGACCGTAGGTACGACATTGATACGAAAAAATGAGTTCAGGTATTACATTGATAACTTTGAAAGTTCAGGTATCATTCTGAAAGTCCCCTAAGCACTGTTGGTGAATTTTTCCCTTAACAAAACTCCTAAAATTTTCAAACCTCAATGGCCATGGTCATCACTAGCCTTGTGGCTAACTGTCTCGTCTTGCTTACTGTGTTCGATTGGTCATATGGAGAGCCGCCTTGGACTAGGCTTTTCTTTCTTCCTCTGTTTCCGATTTCAGTTTGTTCTCGGCGCTTCGACGGGAGGATGGTGATATGGCGGATGGTTTGGTCTTCAGACTCTCTGAAGAACGTCCGCTATGGCTGGGTTCAAATTTGGTGCGAAGCTCAACGGGGGATCCACAGGTGGATCGGCTAGTTGGGGTTCTGCTGAAAAATTTCGTTGGCTTTTGAAGGGGGCCGATCAAGGACGACGGAGGTCGGAGGTTGGTCCTGCTGCGATTTGCTCGTGCCGCTGACGTGGGTGCGGCTGAACCATATCATATCAATATTGTGATAGAATAAAATAACTCCGAGTATTATGCGAAGTACGTTAGAAAATAGGAACTGGCGGATCACGTATCATATGGACTAGTTTAATATGTTTGTTTTTATTCCATAGAAGAACTGGCAAGTTTGTGATTGTGATCAAATTAAGGTGGTCTTTGAATGTTGCCCTCTGAAATTCCAATTGGTGTCGTCTTTGAATGTGATCAATCATAAAAAATAATTAATATCACAATAATCCGCAGCTCAGTCAGTCCCGCTCTGAAAGTTTTGTATTTTTTAGGAGGAAGCGTTGAATATATAACTCGGTCGTGAGAGGAAAAACGTGGAACGATGATCAACTTGATTATGGTCACTATATACTACTCCTATGATTAAAGAAAACAAAATTGATCATGTCCAAGTTGTTTTACTACAAGTTGGAGCAAAATCAAAACACGTAGACAGAAGCTTCATGTTGGTTTACAAACAAAGTTGAAAGTTATGAGACGAAATATAAAATATTCCTTTAACAATTAAGAATGATTAATAGCTAAAGAGCCCAGTAATAGTAAGAGTTTTTGGCGATGATAGTTTGTCGACGAAGTGGTGGCCGGTTTGGACGCCTTTCATAGTTCCCTTTCCTTCGCGAATAGCTCGAGCTCGGGTCCTTTGCAGACGGGCTCGTATAACTTATGGGAATGGTTCGAGTTGGCTTGTTGATGGTTTGCCAACCATGTTTATAGGTCACTTCGTTTATAATAATTGGGGAAATGATCATTTACCCAATTTCAGCTTAAAAATTATCCACTTGCTCCACTAAAAAACACCCCATTTACCCAAAACACTCTAAGGGATTATTTCCCTAATACCCAATTAATTCGTTTTTCATTCTTTTTATTTATTTTTGAGACTTTTTTGCCCTCTCCTTCTTTCTCACTTAGAGAGAGAAGTCATCCTCCACCTTGCTGTGCTCCGATGACCATTGGCCGGCCGCGGTCTTCGGCGACAGATAACTGGAATCCGGAATCCGGCTACCGGACTGGTGATCGGATTCCGACGTCTGAATTTATTAATAGCCAGTAACCATATTATTGCCCCCTAGTAATCATATTATTGCCCCCCAATACTCATATTATTGCATCCCAAAATCATATTATTGCCGTCCAGTGAATTGTATAAACTCCCAAAACCAAAATGAATACACTACAGGCACAATTGATCAATTTATATGCATATTATTGCCCCC
>LYNE01001962.1:5947-17236 GCA_001662545.1 Rosa x damascena | reverse complement strand
CAAGCATACAATCGATTTATAAGAAAAATTCTTCAAAAGCTGGAGCTCATGTTAGGGGTGAAGGGATGAGGGTGGAGAGAAGAGAACGAGAGTGAGACTAAAGAAGCGGCCATGGATTTGAAAAAAAAAATGGATTAAAACATGAAGGAACAAAAATACCCTTTAAATTATGCAACATGGTAACCTCCGCAATGGAGCTAACCGCACTAGGTATAAATATTTGGTAGGGGTCAGAATCTCAGGTACCATTCTGATATTTTTTAAACTTGAAGTACGAAAGTTTAGAATTGCTGAAACGTTAGGTATTGTACAGACAATTTTCCCTTTCTTTATTGTAGTTATTTGTGCTGTACTCTTCTTTATTTGTTTTTTTTTTAGAGGAGAAAATACTTTATTGAACTAAAGAAACGATTACAAAATATGGGAATGACCGGTGGTAGACATAAACTTTCCACTTTCTTCCCTACTACTATAACTAGTTATGAGTCTATCATCATCGATGACATCCTTGAGCCGAAAGGGTCAAACCCCAATCAAACATGACACCCCTCTAGCCGGGCTACACCCTGAGCTACGACATGTCTAGCACCATTGGCACTCCGAGAAACATGGTAAATACTCTGAGTTCCAATTGATGCCAACAGTAGCCTGACTTTCTCCACCAAAACTCACTCCTCAGCAAAACAATCATCACTACAATTCATGATCATAACCGCCTCCAAGAAATCTGTTTCAATTCTTTCAGGCTCTCAACCACGCTTTTACATAGCTTCAAGCCCCACGATTAGCGCTTGTAGCTCTGCAACACAAAGGTCTAAGTCTCCCTTGACTACGCTCACCCACATCCAACCAAAGATTACCTTCATTACCTTTAACAACAGCCGCCATTCCAACCTATGCCCCATTATTAATAACAGAAGCATCGCAATTTAATTTCAACAAACTCGGCCAGGTACTACTACTGGTGCTAAGCACTTACTGAACACTTTAGACATTTTTAGCAAAGCTATTGGACAACAGATAAACTATAGCAAATCTACTCTTTATTTCTCTCATAATATTCCTTCTCATACCAGATTTCGTCTTAGTAACATTATGAATATTCAACATAAGACAACTGTGGATAGATATCTTGGTATCAATAATATTATTTTCTAAAAAGACCCTGTTAATTCAAAAGACCTGATTCTGAAAATGCAAAAGAAGCTAGCTAGTTGGAAAGGGAATTCTCTTTCCCATGGTGATAAGTTAACTCTACTCAAAGCAAACCTCTCTGGTTTGATAAGTTAACTCTACTCAAAGCAAACCTCTCTGGTTTACCAAATCATGTTTTATCCTGCTTTAGGTGTCCCTCTTAGATTTTTAAGCATTTAGATGCTGAATGTAGGAATTTTTTCTGGGGTAATACCACTCAAGTTCATGTGGCTTGGTCTGCTATCTGCACCTAGTACACTAAAAACAGGCGCACAATTTAACCCTGAAAAATATAGTTGTTAGTATAGAATAAGTATGGATCGTTTAAGTCTGGGATTGAGGGAACACCTGTAATTGCATAAAGAAACAAAGAATTAATACAAGTATAAAGTATTATTTACAAAAATAAAAAAAATAATAAAAATATATACAAGTAAACACAAATAGGGGGTTTAGAATTATAAATTTGAAAATTAAAATAAATAAAATAAAGAAAATGTAAAAACACATATACAAAGGTGGAACGCCAGGAACAAAGATCAAAACCACATCTATATGAATGAAATCAAATTACAATTCCTATAGTTGATTATCTATGTCATGAGAAAGAAGTTGACCATGTGAAACGTTAATAAGCAAACGATTTCACATATTTTACTTTCCTTGAATGTTTAATCTAAGTGAAAGCACCTAAATTAAACCTATTGAATATGCAATCATAGTCTAGAAAGCTACTAATCAAGAGCACATTCAACTCATGAAGAATAAAGAAAGGATGTCAACCAAAGTGCACAACCTAGTATGAAAAAGTCCATCTATTTGCAATCCTCCTTAATTGATTTCGACTTTTGTCCAAAGCCTTTACTACTTATGATTTAGGTTCACAAAACTATTAATTAGGTGAATTGTTAACCTAAATCTAGCTCCAATTACATGAATATATCCTAACTGTGCACTCAAAGAACATAAACATATAAAAGTTTTATGTAAAACAAAAGCAATTGAGCAATCTCACATAAGCAACATAGAAATCAACATATAGAAATCACAACTTTATTATCAAAGCATAGAGACGGGCTTTAAAGTTTTCCCTTAACGTTATGTTAACTAGAATTCATAACTCTACGAATCAAACAAAGGAAAACAAAAGAAAGTATGAAATACATCGTGAAAGATGAATGACAAAACCTTGAGACGAAGAACTTGAAGATCCTTGAAAGCAGGCAATCTTCTAGGGACGACACAAGGGTGGATGGCGGCTAGGATCTTGATGTATTGCATGACTTGTTCTCCTCCTTGGTTGAGACGCAGAGCTTCTGAAGACTAGAGAATGGAGAGAATTTTTGGTGTTTAGAATTATGGGAGAAGTGGTGTGTGAAGTGGTTTGGTAGGCTTGCAGGGTGCATCTATATATAGGAGATGTATGAGGCTTCTGGATCCTTCTTTTCATTTCTAGGAATTATCTAATTGATCCACACATCATTAGCCAATCAGATAATTCCACGTCATCCTTCCTGTGTCATCCAACCAATGGGAAGCCTCCAAAATAATACCTTGATTTAAGGGAGATTATTTTTGCATTAATTACATGATTATTTTCTAATTATCTCCTCAATTTCAGCCAAGAATGAATGTGGACTTCAAGGAATGTATCTGGACCTGTTTTCAACCTTTCTGCATGTTGTAATCCCTTGAGGATTCTCCTTCATTATTTGTAGAAGTCTCCCTTTGGCCACAATCATGTCTAGATGCATTTATGATTTAATTGAGATGTCATTATCTAGATATATGCTTGAAATTCGGTCAAAATCAGTCTATGTCTAATACAGACTCCAGATTTGATTGTTAACCATCTTTTCTTGTCAAAAATGACTCCCGGCCAATCCATATCACCTTTGTAGAGGACGTTTTGAGCTTGTTCATGGGATCTCCTAGTCCACCCAGGTATCCTATTGTCATCAGGACTCTTAGTCCAATGAGGACTCTTCACATGAAATGTTCTTGAACCTTCAGGAATCTTCTTTTGCTTTCCTAGTTCAACTGGAACTCCTTGTGTCATTAGGATTCCTTTTCCTGGCAGAAGTAGGTTTCCTAGTCCAACTAAGACTCTGCATTTTTCTTCATTTCTCCTATCGTGTTTCCTAGTTGACCTAAGATTCCTACTTTGACTGGGTTTCCTAGTCTGACCCCTAGGATTTCCTGGCTGGACCAGGAAAACTTCATTTCTTAATTTCAGCTCATTTCTACGGCTCTCGTGCCTTGCCTCTATCATTTCCAACGTTCCCTTGCTTCTCATGTGCTTTTAAGCTCATTTCTTCTCCATTTGTTCTAAGGTACCTAAAAATAGAAACTTTATTAAAATTGATTTATTTAAGGAAATAATTAAGTAAAATATGAGGAAATAACTATTAAAACATCGCATTAAAATGCTCCTATCAGCACCCCCAAAGTTAAAAGGGGGCTAGGTCTAAGGACCTTCTCTCATTTCAATCAAGCTGCTCTAGCGAAATTAGGCTGTAAGATTCCCACTGATCATGATAATCTTTGGGTTTAGCTTATCAGAGCCAAATATTTGCAACATTTTTCCTTCTGAACTGCCCCTAAAAGGCTAATCCTTTTCTAGCTTGGAGGAGTATTTTAGATTCCCTTAAGCTTCTTTCTTCTGGTATTCGCTATAGCTAGATCATTAGTGATGGTCTTTTTGTTAATTTCTGGCATTCTAATTGGGTACTCCCTTTTCCTTTAATTAATCTTCTTTCAGATTCACATAAACAATCAGTGAATCATTAGGAGGTAGTAGCTGATTACTTGCTGAACAGGAAATGGATTGTTCAAAAAATTTCTTTAGTCCTTCCTACTAATATTGTTTTTAAAATTCAATCAGTCCTATTACCTTTTTTCTCTTGTCCTAATGAAATGATTTGGGGACCTTCTGGTAATGGTAAATTCACCCGCAAATTTACTTATAATCTCCTTTTGCACAATACTGCTACTCATACCACCTTTGCCCTGCTACAAAAGATCTGTTTCCACATCTTACCTCCTAAAATTAAAGTTTTTGCTTGGCAATTACTTCGGAAGCGTATTATTACTAGAGATCAAATTTTCATAAATCAGAAAATTGATAGACAGTGTCCGGTTTGTAATTCTTATACTGAAACTCTTGATCATCTTTTCTTCTTCTGTCCTGAATTCCAGAAACTTTGGTACTCCATTTTTTTTCAATCTCAATCCTCATTCCTGACATCATTCTTTTATTGAGTGGCTTCGTTTCCTTTCCACTATCTCTTCTCAAGATAATAATCTCTTTAGTATAGCTTTAAATACTGCTTATTTTATTTGGAGAGCAAGAAATGACCTTATTTTTAGAAATAAACCTTTTTCTACTACCAGCATTCTATATACGGCAGCTTCTTCCTTTTCTAACTAGCTATTCTAAGTTAAATTCTCCTTCTCCTAAGGACAAATCTAAACCAATGTTTTAAAAGGCTAAGGCATAGCCGAGGTGTTTTCGGGAGAGCCTCAGTAAGACGTTCGCCTTGAGGCATAAGGCGTAAGCCTTACGTATAAACAATTAAATTGCATTACATAGAACTCGGCACTAGTATTTCCAATTACCAAACATTCATATGATTCAATATCAAACATTCAATGATTCAATTACCATTCAATTACCGTTCAAAATATACAAAAGATAATTAAAACAAATGGACACAACCATGAATATAATTGACAAAATAAACCAATCATGAGTGACTTCTATTCTAAAATCTCTACCTATATAGACCATCAATCACTTTTTATTAGCTAATTTCAAGAAATAAAGCACTAATAAGCCCTGCCTGAATGGCGGCAACGGAAACTCCCAACTCTTCCCTCGTAGAACTGCACTCATAAACCTAAAACAACCAACATTATTGATTTATATAAAAGCCTAAATGACAGAAAGTTCATGTCATCATTTGGCGAGAGAAAGTTCATGTGATTATTCGGCTAAAGAAAGAAACCCAAATCTGTAACTAAAGCTTTTCGATTAGGAATCTTGTTTCATATGATCGAGGAGTGAAAGGAAGGGAAAAAAGTGAATAAAAAGGAACCCTGTTTCATAATATTGCAGGGTAGTCAAGCAAACATTGCATTACAAATCCAAATTTCAATTCCAATTGCACATAACAAAGAAACACGAAAGCATCCAAAGAAAACGAGGAAAGTTGATCGAAACATGATTTAATCTCCTTCTCTTCAAATCGAATGTATTTCTTGCTCCAATTTTGCAAAAAGCCTCCTTTAGAACCAAATTCTTGAGAAAATTTATGGGCTCTTCATGATTTTATCAAATTTTTGAGTAAGCTATTGAGAATTTGGGATGGGCTGCTATGAGCCCTGGAAAATTCAAAGGTATTAGTGAGATCGTTTAAGGAATTAAATTTTCGACCTCGATTAAATACTCTAGAATAATTTTTGGAATTTTTCATAAGGTGAAATTCTTGATTTAAGGGTTTGAGAGTAAAGTACACGACACGATGAGTTCGTGGGAATTTACGGGGAATTTTTCGGATACCCTAGCTAATTTCTACGGATTTGGAATTTTAGGGATTAAAGAAATTATTAAAGGAAATAGAAAATCACGTGGAGTGACCTAAGCCATTTAGTTGCTCACCGCTTCATCTCAGCCCTTGGATTCCAGTTGGGTTTGGCTATAAATAGCCTTTGATCAGATCGAACGATTCAGAAGAATCAAAAAGAAACCAGGCCTCTCGACCCACGAAGGAGACCGGCGACCCGATCGGAACTTCCTCTTCTGGTCATATCACGGCGGCAGACCATTGGAGTTTGCTTCGTCTCGACGACACAGACGCACCTCTGGCCACGGATTGTCCATGCATAGACCATGGAGAGGGATTCGAAGCTTGGAAGCTTGAAGCTTTTCCCGTGTTCCTTGGCTTTTCCGGCGACTCCGGAATCGTTTAGGTCGTCTGAGGTATGATACGTAATCCTCTCGGTGAGCTCTACGTATGGGTATATCTATTTTTCGAATTTGGTTGGGTTTTGACGGATTGATCTTTTGGATGCCATCGGCCTCCTCTGAGACCCCAGACCATGGCAGCGATTTCAAGCTTCTGGGTTTGTTTCCTATGTCTTGGAGCACCATTTGAGGTTCGGGGAAGCTAAGTTTGGCGTCTAGTAATGCTCGGGTCCTTGCTGCACTTCGGACTGAAGGAGAGGACTAGGATGCACTCTGCCCTCTGTTTGAAATTCACCAAGCATGCACAGTGGCTGCAAGTTTGCTTGCTCACGATGTCTGTTAGCTCATATTAAGCTACTCTGATTGTCAAAGGTAACATTCGAGTTCTTGGGTTGAAACTGTGCGTTTGGTGAATTATTGCTGAATGGTTGGATGGGAGTTGAATTGGATGTTTGATTTAGAATTGGTTTATACTCATCTGTTGGCTGGGAATTGAATGATGTTGTGATTGTGATTTTGGACCAAGTACATGCTATGATGTTTGCTGGGATTGAACTATACATTTAAATTTTTAATCCTCACCTGTGTTAGTTTTGAATGGTGAAGTTGTTCTTGTAACTACTTAATTGTGGAAAGAAATTGGGTCGGGGAGACACCACATGTAACAAATAAAAAGAGATGGGTATTATTAAGGAAATGCTCAACCCGGGATTTGAAGAAAATGGTATAAGTACTGTTTCCTTTACCGAATCCGGAGTTAATGGGTGCCCTTAGTAGTTTTGGGCACACTTAATGAAAAATGGAAGGCAGTCAAAATGGTTAATTTTGTGATTGGTCAACTTGGTCAAACTTTGGTCAATCCTAGTCAAACCAGGAAAAGTGGGTTGGACGATTAGATAATCGTCGAGATTTTAATCAAGTGTTTAACGGACCATTAACGATTATTATGTCGGGATCTAGGACTCCAGTTACTCGAGGAACGAAAGGTTCGTGAATTTCGGACGACTTCAGAATCCAGGTAGGGGATTCGGGGCCTTTCTCGGTTAGTAGCTTTCCTGTTTTATATAAAGTGATGCATGAAGCATGTTAAATTATATGGTATGGTTATGTTTAAATGCAATGCATACTAACTATTCCGTGAGAGATATCGTTGATGGCTTGAGAACGAAAGGGGCACTGACTTCCTTGGGTTCGATCCCCTAAACCTTCGGAGGGTTAGCTACATCGGTCAGACGGTGCGCGATCGTAATGACGACCCGATTCCGTGTGTGTAGCTAGCTAGGTAGCGGACGCTCTCGCTATGCTTACCTGGTTATGAATTGATTTGAGGTAAGGTTGTGTAGTTGGTCTATGGGACTGGCCATTAGGAATTGTTTTGGGCCCGTATTTACTTGAAGTTCATGCATCGGATTTTATATCGAAAAATCTTTAAGTTTGTCGTTCTTAAAGAAAATGCATTTACATCTGTTTTATACTGGCGCCACAAGTTTATTTAAAGGTTTTCAAATCTAGCCGGGGTGAAGCCCTTGTTGAGGAGCGAGGACGAAAGCTCACCCCTACAACAGTGTGGATGCAGGTACTATGCATTGGTAACGGGATTGACGGACGGAGCGGGTGTGCGGAGTCAACTTCAGTAAATGGTTGTAATGGGAACAGGTTCCGAAGTTTAATTCCATTTCTTGATTGTTTAGTGTTATCTCAGAAGTAGTTGATTGATCATTTATTCTAAATTCGATACTCGGATATGTAGATTATTTCTTGACTCCTTGTTGACTCAAGCTTTAGACGAACAAATATTTGAAATAAAAGTTTTAGAGTTTTCACCTCAATATTATTTTGAACCTTTTCACTGTGCGATTTATGAAAAATTATTTAATAAAATGCCTTGCGGGTTTCTGGAATGTAAATCGACTCAAGCTTCAGACGAACAAATATTTGAAATAAAAGTTTTAAAGTTTTCACCTTAATATTATTTTGAACCTTTTCGCTGTGCGGTTTACGAAAAATTATTTAATAAAATGCCTTACGGTTTCTGGAATGTAAATCGAACCTTCAGTTAATGTTTCGTGGTCTCGCAGCACTGTGACATGCTTAAGTTGGTGAGGTGCAGTTTAGGGCGTTACAGCTGCTTTGAGAGTGATGGGGTCTGGAAGGAGGCTACTTCAGATGATTTGCTGCTTGTAAAGTCTTCAAAACACAACCTAAATGACTCTCTCTCTCTCTCTCTCAAGACACCAAAACGACGTCGATTTGGTGTTAAAAATAAAAAATAAAAAATTCTAGGCCGTTCGCCTATTCCGCCTTGCACAGCGCCCTTCACGCCTTCTCCACCTTACGCAGAGCCTTTCAAGCCTCCACGCCTCAGCAGCAAAACACACTCACTTTCTTCACCGTCTCACGCTTTTAGAGCCTCAAGGAGTTCCTTGTGCACCTTGTAATTCATTGATCTAAACCCAAGATTTTTAAATGGAATTACTTCCTTTTGAGAGATGTTGTAAACTTAACTTTGACGGTTCTGTGTTTTCTTTGTCCTTTGCAGCTGGTGGCTTTTTTTTTTTCAGAAATGACCAAGGACTTCCAATTCTTACAGCCTTTAAGAACCTCCATCAAGCAGACATTCTGGTAGCTGAAGGTCTCTCTCCCTTCGAGTTGGTCTCCAAGGTCTATCTTCCTTAGAAATCGTAGGCGATTCAAAAATTCTAATTGATGCAATTAATGGTAATTGTCAACCTCCTTGGCACTTGTAGCCTCTCATCAGAGCTATCAAACTACTAGCAGGCCAGTTACAAGTGTGTTTTATACGATCTGTCCATCGAGAAGCTAATTTCCTCGTCGATGCCTTAGCAAAGCTTGAGTCAAATATTGAGATGGAAAAAGAGAAAATATTTGTGAGTGAGAATTCTTCTATATTATTCACAATTGTGTAAGGCATATATATATACAAAACCCTATTATACTATACTTGTACTACACATTAGTACGATCTAGTATAGGAAACTAATTCCTATAAGGAAACTACTGAATACACATATTCTCTAAATGACTTACGCGTCAACTAATAATGACTGACATGTCAACATAATGACTCACACGTCAACACTCCCCTCAAGTTGGGGCATAAACATCACGAAGACCCAACTTGCCTAGTGAGTCATAGAACAACTTGCTAGATACAGCTTTGGTGAGTATATCTGCTAATTGTTCCTCAGTAGGAACAAAAGGAAAGGTAATCAACTTTGCGTCCAGCTTTTCCTTAATGAAGTGTAGATCAACTTCCACATGCTTCGTTTGATCATGTTGCACAGGATTCTGAGAGATTTCAATTACAGCTTTGTTGTCACAATACAGCTGCATAGCTGACTTAGGCTTAAAACCCAAATCTCGGAGAAGATTACTTAACCATAGGAGTTCACACACTCCATGTGCCATACCTCGATATTCAGCTTCAGCACTTGACCTTGCAACAACCTTCTGTTTCTTGCTCCTCCAGGTAACAAGGTTTCCTCCCACAAAGGTAAAGTAGCCAGATGTAGACTTCTGGTCTGTGATACAACCAGCCCAATCAGAATCTATATACCCACTAACATCAAGGTGTTGATGTTTTGAAAACATTAAACCTTTTCCTGGTGCAGACTTCAAATACCTCAAGATCCTCACTACAGCATCCATGTGTCTTTCACTTGGATTGTGCATAAACTAACTCACAACACTAACTGTATAGGCTACATCAGGTCTAGTATGTGATAAGTAAATCAGACGTCCCACTAACCTTTGGTACTGAGGTTTGTCAGTTGGAACTTGATTAGGGTATTCTGCTAGTTTGTGGTTTTGCTCAGTTGGAGTATCAATTGGGCAACAATCTAACATGCCTGTTTCTGCCAAGAGGTCCAGCACATACTTTCTTTGACATAAGAAGATACCATCTCTCCCCCTGGCAACCTTTATCCCCAAGAAAAACTTTAAGTCACCTAGATTCTTCATCTCAAATTCGGATGATAACTTCTTCTCAAGGCTTTCAATTTCTGCTACATCATTCCCTGTAATCACCATATCATCTACATATATGATTAGCACAGTCACCTTCTGATTATACGCATTTTTATACGTGTAGTTATATCTAAAATACTAGAATTATGCTAATCTTCGAGTCAATTATTATATAATTAATCTATTTTTATTTATTTTGTAGGGAATAAGCGAAATTACGGAAATCGACAGAAAATGAGATGAAATTAGAGCAAAATGATTTTCGACAAAAGGATGAAAAGTCAACCGCGAGCCAATCTCATCAAAAGGAGCTAAACTTGATCCGAGACTAAAATGAAAATGGCCGCAGATTCAATTAAGCTAATTAACATTAGTTTAATTAAAAAATTATCGCAGCTTAACAATTTGGTTATTTGGTTTAATTAAAGAAAATGGAGCTGCAAGCATGCATGTATGGCTTAATTTAGCCCATCATCTTAATTAAGTCATCAATTAGCCCACGTGCAGCATAAGCATAATTGCTTAATTGGCCTCTTCAATCATCTGCGCGCATCCATTAACTTTATCTCCTTTTCTCTCCAAGCCATACACACGCCGCCACGTCATCAAGGTTTTGCTTTTAGCAGCACACCACCGGGCACCGGCTTTCTATTTAATCCTTTCCTCTTACCTACACTTTGCAGACTCACCCAACAGCAGCCGCACCACAAAACAGGGCAGCCCTTTGGGCTGCTCTCTCTCCTCCTTCCTCCTCCATTTTCTATATTTTCTTTAGTTTTATTTTAGGATTTTGAAGGATTTACTCACCCAAAGCTTCAAAGATTTATCAAAGACTTCTCCTATACAAGATTCAAGACTTGGGTAATTATGGGAGTTGTAAATCAAGACTAGTCATGCTAGCTTTTTAGCTAGTTGTAACTATTCTTGTTTTCTCATACACTTCTCTTCTCTTTTGTATTTGAATTTTGTAATTTTGATGTCTATGATTATGGGTTGTGAGTAATTTCCTTGTTGGGGTTTAGGGTTGTGTCCCTAACCTAAATTTTGTGTAAAAGATGTTTAATTTAATGTAATGATGCAATTTTCATATGATGGATGCTTATATCTATTTTTGTTGGGTTAAAATGCATGTCTAGGAGCCT
>LYNE01001961.1:31939-42324 GCA_001662545.1 Rosa x damascena | reverse complement strand
GCGCGCGCACTGAAGGCTCGCATTGTTGACACATGTTGTTGACGGCGTCTTCCTATTGTCAAGCATAACCATATAGTTCTAATTGTATAACTGAAGATAGAAATTGTTTAATTAAATATTTATTGTTGGAATTAGTTGAAACCTTCAAAATTACACATACAAAATAGCAGTCGATGGATTAACAAGTGGAAATTTTTATTTAATTTAAATTAAAGGTTTTATAAATTGAATTTGCTTCTCATAAGTAACTTTTCAAAGTAGATGAACTAGGAAAACTTGAGTTCCAAAAGAAAACTGATTGAGTAGAAAGTTAAAGCCAATGTTGTACTTCACTTGGCCTTACATAGATGGAAAGAAGCCCAACCATAAATAAATTTAAGTCCTTGATCCAAAGCACCAAAATAGATCAAAATTAATCCACTTACCTCAGCAACAAATTATAATTCCTACTCACCCATTTAAGTGCAAAAAGTCAATTTTGCTCTCGTTCTAATTAATAAACTACATATGCCACTCAGGTCAATGACTCTCTCCCTTCCCTCTCTCTCTCTTTGTAGACCGGAGAATTCGAAGCTTTGCCGTCATCTGACAAAGCACGACGGTTCGGAGCTTCCATTCAATGATGTCGTCGCTACCTGAATTCTCTTTCAAATTCTGTCTTCGGCTGACCGGGGCTCCTCCCAACTTGCTGCCGGTCGCACACGTAAGTCCCTCTCTCTGCCTCTCTCTTTCTCTCACTCTCTCCGCCCCTCCCTCCGTTATTTTGGTTACGCCTCTGTTCGGTTTGCCAGAAAATCCCCTGATGGAATTAAGTGAACTGGTGTTGCAACCAGAACCTTCAAGATCCTCAGCCCCACAACAGTTATAGAACTTGGTAGCATATGGCTGATCTTCATGTCCCAATTCATAGTACCTTTTCTGGTCGTCATAACGGTGACTGATGAAGAAAGAAGGATGAAAGCGGTATGAGGATGTGGTGTTGGAGGATGGACTATAACTTTGTTTGCATATCTTCTCGCCCTCACTCTTTCTCGTCTTCTCCATTTCCATCCATAAAAAACTGAAGGAAGATTGCGTGTTGATTTTGGCCTTGTGTCAAAAACTAAAGCGTTTCTAAATGTGTTAGCATGTCTTGGGGAAGAACTAGTGGTTCAATTTAGATTGTCATGAACTAGTGGACATTACAACTGGTGCAAACGACTAAGTTTGTCCCCTAGTGGGTTGTGTTCATATATCTTTGTGTTACTGTATTTGGTGTACTATAGTGAGTATATTTGTCAATTGTATCGGGCTAGCATGAGAAATGTGGAGGCTTTCTTGAATTATAGGTCCAGATTAAGCATTTATTCCACCTTCCAATAAACATATATTGCCCCCCAATAAAATGTTTTGAATTGATGTAATCTCCTCATCTTCTTTCTTAATCAAAGTTTTATTTGTCTAATTTTAGGGAGATTAGTTCTCATTCCCCCAAATAAACATTTATCGTCCCTCCAATAAATATTTTTTTTTATTGGGGGCACTAAATGTTTATTGGGAGGCAATAAAAGTCTCTAGCGACCTATGAAATCTCTGACGACCTCTTTGGGGACCTCAAACGATGTTTCCGGCCGAATCTGGAGATCGGATTTGGATTCTAGCGGCCAGTGACCAAAGTCCCGCGAAGTCTCCTATATGACAAAGGGATGATGGCAAAATAGTCTCAAAAATAAATAGAAAAAAAAAACTTAATTGGGTATTAGGGAACAACTTATTAGAGTCATTATGGGTAAGTGGAAAAAAAAAATATGTGAGTGGTATAAGGGGAAAAAATCTCTAAAATTGGTGTAAAGGGACAAAACCCCAATAAATTTCATAGTGTTATAAACTAGAGAATAAGATAGAGATAGAATAGAGAAGTAAATTATAGGAGGTAGAACTATGTGTTTCATTCTCATTAGAACCCTTTATATAGGGGTAGTGTTTACATCAAAAGGATATAACTAATGAGTATTTACAGTAGACAGCCACATATATATAATATTTACAACACTCCCCCTTAGATGTCCACCAATTTGTGATATAATGTTGGACGCGCTTAATGTTGCCTCATCAAAAACCTTGCCAGGTAACAAAAACCCAGTGGGACAAAAATAACCTGGATTTGTTGTGTCGATCACATAGGTGAGACTATGTGTGCTTTGCATAAAGGGGACCCATCATGAATTGCAATTCCTGCAAAGGTTAGGGTAGTACCAATAAAACTATGATAATAAATTTTACCTCAAGTAGAACCAATTTCATATGCTCAAATTATAGATAAAGATATTTGCAAAGAATAACAATATAAAGGAATAATAATTGATACATTTACCTTTATACAATATTCCGAGCATTTGAAATTTAGATATGGCATACTTAGCCATAAATATCAATTTGTGTAATTGATAATTTTATATAGACTCAATATGAGCTCTAGATAACTTCATAACTTTGTGGAAGTTAGAATATGTTGCAACAATGTGAGCATGATTTGAATTCGATTTCTTTGTCTTGTCATAGTACTCATTAAGGCAATAAGTCACCTTGACCATAAATGAATGAGTATATATGAACTTTAAACTTTTTGATTCCATGAGTGATCTTTAAGCTCTTTCATTCATTCATGGATTTGCATTTGGCAATATGAATTCATTAAGGATTTGGTTAAGCAATATGCTTATAATGACACATATGATTTGGGGATTTGCTTTTAGCAATTTGCCTTTAAGATCTTCATATTAGCCAAGACAACATACCATAAGTCTCTCGTCAATATAACGTTGTACTTATAGAAAAGTTGTTGCTTGAAGAAGAATGATAAGCCCATGTCTCTATAAAGAGACTTGTGTCACAGTGATTTCAATTCACTTTAGTACACCCTTTTGTAATTTTTAGGGTTGATTTAAGATATCTGCAAAAGTGAAGCTAGAGAGAGAAAACAGATCTGAGACCAGTTCCCCCCTCCCCCCCCCCCCTCCCTTCCTGCTCGGCTCTTGATCCTTCCGGATCTAGATCGGGTTGCTTGAGGGTTGGGGGAGGCCTCCTCCTTCGGGCTTTGTCCCGAATCTCTGTTTCCTTTCTCGTTTGTTTACGTTTTATCTTTCTTTCAATAAGAGTTACAAGGGCCTTGTGTCCGAGAGGGTGTCTTCCTGGAGTTGGCTTTGTCAGTGCGAGGGTGTTGTGGTGATGGGTTGGCCGTCCAAATCTTCTGATGGAGTTGTTGGGCGGTGGGTTCTAACAGCACCGAATCGGCTATCTGGAAGGAGGCAGTGGCATGTTCCAGGGCTGGAGAAGGGTGGCTCGATCTCGGAGAGGGCTGATCGGTCTCGATCTGCTCTTCTGGGATTGGGGAGGAAGACAGCCATGGTGTAGCGCTGGGTTGGAACTTACAGCCGACGAGTTGTGGCGGTTCTTTGGCATCTGGGATCCGTACGGCTGCTGAGACCTTGTTCTCATGGCGGTGATTCTGGGCAGAGGTGTGGTGATGCTGGAGGGCGGGGGCAGCGAGTTTGGCTGGCGGGGCTAGAGCCCGGGATGCAGTGGTGGTTGGGCCGGGCTTTTGCATTTGGGCCTTGCTGGTGGTTGTTGGTAACAGTTTATTGTTTTTTTGTTTGTCTTTCTTCAGTTGTTTCTTTGTCAATAATAACCTCCAACCGTGTTCCAGTAGGAGGCAGTGGCCTGTGTGCCAGTCTTTGTACCTTGTGTGCCTGTTTTGCTCCTGGTAGGCGGCGAGTTCCTTGCACTTGCAAATGGTTGCTGCCTCTTAGGAGCAGAATGAAATTAAGTGTCACTGGATGTAGTGTCCAGTGGCATCATGATGGGAAAGCTGTGCGTTTGGTAGTTATGCTTTGCTGCACTTGGGTTACAGATCAAGTTATCTTTCCGTTGTGTCACCGCTGCGTTAAAGCAGTTAAAGCAAATAGAGTCGCCATTAGAGCGCTCTTTGCTAGTTGGTGCTTTGTTGAGTACAAGCATTTAGTAGAGACTCAGGATAGTACTTCAGGATGTTCTACTTATTGTAATCAGGGGTTTAGGCTCTTTGTCCCCCCCTTGTATTCGACAGTTTCTTTAATCAAGGCTATCAAGATTTGAGGTCTGCCGCACCGCCCTTTTCAAAAAAAAAAAAAAAAGGTCTAAGAATATCATCTAGTTTACAATATTCAAATTTATTGGAATTGTCTCTTTCCAATTTGGCTAATATTATAGTTTGTCGATACAGCGAAACGTGGTATAGTATACAGCCCTTGATGATTTTCAATAGCGCTATTATAGATGAGATATCAACAAATTTTGATCACACACATTTATATATGCATGCATTAGCTATAATAAGCTTATTCATATCAGATACTCATGCCTCTTTTAGGACATTTGTTGTCTCTCAAGGACAATTTTATTAAAGAATGTGGATCTTTGTATAACCTCATGAAGAGCGTTATAGGGCTTGTATAATCTTCCCTTACAAGGAGCTTAAAACATTAGACTTAGTGGATATATTCCATATAATTCACGCCATTACATTATTCTTTCCTCCCTTTAATGGCTGGAAGACTATCAGATTTGACCACACAAAATATGTGTTCATAAATATTGAATTGAAAATTCATTGGTGGGTGGTAGGCCCAAACCAATTTTTAGGTAAAAAATATAATGAATTGAGATTTTTTCTCAAAATTAAAATGAGACATGGTAGATAAAATCTCACACCAATTCACATTTTTCATAAACAATATTTCTCCCCCTAATGGCGGGAGGATTGTCCCATTATAGTGACAACTCGCAACTATGCGATAAATTATAATTTTCTTGTTGGGAAGATTTGCAACTGTTGTTGTATTATACAACAATGTAAAGTATGTAGATAACTCTACATGACATAATGCACAAAATAATGACACATTAGTCATGCCAAAATAATTTTATTTGGCTCAATGAAAATTTTACTTCATGATATAGTATACAGTAGTATACTCATAGTTGATTAATACAACTTAAATTAGATGGAAATTTCAACACCACCATATGCAATGGTATTCCATATAGGTAACATAATACGAACTCAGTTGGATCCATCAATCAAGATCCGCAGCTCTTGAAATGATTGTTACCTTAGCTTTCTGAAGTATCAATTGTGAAAAATTATCAATAATTGCAATGGATCATGTCCATAATTGCATTATATGCATGCAGACAACTATGTTTGTCACTATGGTTATCATGAACATTCATAGTTCAAAGTGATTATTGATGAACACGTGGTTCACATTATTATTTGACATTGAAAAATGTCAAAATGATATACTCAAATTTCGAGTTTGGGACAGTGGTCCATATGGGTATAAACATATACTCCAATAATAAAACAATGGAGGATCATAGCCTCATCAAATTTCATATTGTACTCAAAGTATTGGGCTCGAGTCTTCACAATTAGAAACTTGTTCGAAAAGTGGGGTGAACAGAGGTTCACATGTACTCATAAATAGAATCGACAAAGATCCTAACATAAATGGAGATCTAGAAACAAGAGGTTTCAATCTATTTGATTGTATAACAATCAGTGGAGGAATGTTAAGTCCTTATGTAATTGAATCAAGAAACATGTAGTTTCGAGGTCATTATAAATTGACAATTTTATATCAAATACTTTGATCCTCTTTTATTAAAAGAAGAAAATTTTATATCAAATTATCAGATAAGATAATAAGAGGAAATTAAATTGAAGTCGTCAAACTCGTGAAAATACATACATCGATTATGTTAGAAACATAATTAATATTATTGATACCAATTCGTGAGTACCGTATGCCAAAATAGAGAGATATTTATTTAGAGCCAATAATTTATACATGCATTAATATAACATTATAACAAAATAATCAAAAATCTGTTGTAGTCTAATTGGTTAAAATATTTGGCTCTTGCCCAAAAAGACCCGGATTCAAGTCCCCGCAATAGAAAGCTATTTTGTTATATTTTTTCACAAGAAAAAATGAAATAATCATATGAGGTAGATAATATTTTTTCACAAGAAAAAATGAAATAATCATATGAGGTAGATGTAAGTCATTAAATATAATCATTATGTACATAACTACTATTATGATAGAAATAATCATAAGTAGCAAATAAATGGCAATGAATATAATAATTGTGCATATAAATATTATTATGACAAAAATAATCATGAATAACAAATAATGGTCATTCAATATAATGATTACACATATAACAGTAAATTTATATAAACATAATCAATGTACGTAATTAAATGTAATTATTATACATCATCAAATGTAATCAAGTAGTTAAACATAATCATATAAGGTAATCAATGTAATTAACATGAGCATAAAACAAAAATTCCTTTATTCAACTCCAGATTGAGAAAACATACCTAAGGAAAAAACTGGATGAGAAAAGGAAATTGATGAAACAAAATTAAGGGAGACTGAAAAAAAGCCAAAACATAGGCTGAAAATTTAATCGATGCCAAAAACACCGCCGCTGATCATGTTGTCAGCATGCTGTCCATTGTCCACAAAAAAAATCAGAGACGTTGAGCTTGCTATCTTCATTGACAAGTTCTCCACAAAATTTTAATTGGGAGGTCATCCGATGTATAGCGAAATTGAAATCAGTGGCGGAGCTGAAGTCTTGAAGGCTCAAATGCATCCATTCATATCGTGCTCTAGGTAGAACAATGGTATTAGTGAACAAATCGATCAGCCAATGCTTGAAAAAATTCAAGTGGGTCTTTCACCGTAAGGTACTTATTTTTTAGGCTCTTGTCAAGATGATGACGCAAGAAAATCATAACCTTAGTGCGATCTTGCACAGATGACTTATTGTCAACTTTGATGGCATTTCCAAGATTGTTAGTCAGAAGGTGAATTTTGGTGTCAAGAATTCAGCTCAAATAGTTCTTGCCAGAAATTTCAAGAGGATCAAAGTCCAATTTTATCAAATGCATCATCTTTCTACAAAGAGAAAAGATGTGATATATCAGGATCCATAAGTATTAGAATAGTATGTTCTATGAAAAATGATAGAAAAATCATATACTAGATAAAGGTTTCGAAGTGTTCATAAATATGAACAATAGATCTCATAGGGAAAACACGAGAAAAACAGTCGTGTGATATCTAAAGAACCATAGGTTCTAAGACTACTCAATCAACGGACCCGAGTCTTGACTATTGGAACATGTAGTTCTCAAAGCCACATATGAAATAT
Organism: Rosa x damascena; assembly: GCA_001662545.1. NCBI lineage: Eukaryota > Viridiplantae > Streptophyta > Magnoliopsida > Rosales > Rosaceae > Rosa > Rosa x damascena. The sequence goes on along the minus strand of LYNE01001961.1, from coordinate 35,067 downwards.
AAATTTTCAATAATTATACTAAAATATCTGCAAATAATATGATCGCATAAAAAAAAATTGATGTTCATATGTAATAGGAACAAAGATGATAAACATGAAGTGTTAACTATACATACTAGGGCTGCCACTTAGTTTGGTAATTACCAAACCGACCGAATACCAACCGATATTTTAGGTTTGGTAAACCGACTTTTTGGTAACCGAGACCGAAATCGAAAATTACCTAAAAAGTTGGTTTGGTTTTGGTAAATACCGAATCTACCGATTATCTAAATATTAGATCTATATAATACAGTTTTCAATACACATACATGTATATTAAGAAATAAACATAAATTTTTTTTATAATAGTATGAATATTACTACATATACTACATTAATAATACATGTATTTTAAGTAACCTAGTCAAAGATGGTTAAATAACCTAGTTTTAGTGAAAATTGCTAAAACTTGATGTCATATATACAAAAGAAAGCTATAATTAGTAGATGAATACAACATTTATGACTATAAAATTCAAAAACCTAGTTTTGTTCATTCTAATTTATATTATAAAGAATTAGTTGTTCTAAAGTTGGTAATACCGAAAACCGAAATACTGAATTTGGTACATATAATTAAAAACCGAAAATTTTGGTTGGTAATTGGTAGCTCAGTTTTGAAACCGAAAGGTTTGGTTTTGAAGTTGGTAATACCTATAACTGATTAGAACCGACTGAGTGACAGCCCTAATACATACCAATACCTAATAGTTTGGTTAGAGAACGCGCTCCACGCGCTAGAAAAGTAGAGAACACGGTCGCCTATTTTAGTCCCTGTCCGGCTGCGCCTTTACTCTGGTGATGGCCTCGGGGCTAGCCGGAGCACGATGGGTGCGGCCGGACGGGTGTTCTGTTTCATGGGCGTGTCTCGATCTCGAGAGCTAGGGTCGGGAGGTGGTGAGTTTTTCCTACTGTTTCGGTCGAATGGGGCTGCTGTGTCGTGATGGTGGGCCAGGATCGGAGTCGGATCGGATCGGGGGTGGGTCAGAGCCGCTTTTGGTGGCTGTCCGTGGTCGGAAAGCTAGGTTCGTTAGCTGGCTGGTGTAGATCGACGGCTTGGTGTGTCGTTTGATGGCGTTAATTGGTCATCGGATGCAGATTTTCTCTTGCTCGGTTGGTGTCAGGTGAGGATCACGGCAATTGGCGTGGCCTCCCACTCTAAGTTGACGGCGGCCCGGCGTCAGTGGAAGGCGGGGCGATGCAGACGCTAATTTGGGCCGAGAGGGTTGGCAAAGACCCACTTGCTGGTTTGGCTTCTCGGGCTGGGATTCTGCCTATGGGTCTATTATGGGCTAGAGTTTGGGGTTCGGTTCCCTTTGTGGGCCCTGCCTCAGTTTTTATTGTATATTTAGTTGTTATTTACTTATGTTGCTTAGTTTATTTGCGCTTCTTACGAGTAATAAGTTCCTATAGTAGTTATGTAGGGCTAGTCGGGCTTTGTGCCGGTGTATGCACTCTAAGTGCCTTATTTGCTCTAGCTACGCGGCGAGTTCCTTGCTTTGTCAAATGGTCGCTACTGCCTAGTGGCAGGGTAAGACTAAGTGTCGTCGGATCTATTCTCCGGCGGCAACATAGTAGGAAAGTTGTGCTTATGGTAATTATGCTACGTTGTAATCGGGTTACATATCAAGTTATCTTTCCGTTATGTCACCGCCATGTCAAAGCAAATGGAGTAGCCAGTAGAGCACTCTTTGCTAGTTGGTGCTTGTTATAATACATGTGTTATGTAGAGACTCTTGATACTATTTCGGGAAACACTCTAGATGCTTATTGTAATAAGGGGTTAAGGCTCAATGTCCCCCCTTGTATTCAACAGTTTCATTAATCAAGGCTTGAGGGTAGCCGCACCGGTCCTTTATTTCAAAAAAAAAGATGATAAACATGAAACACATATACCTGTTATGCGATAATATAAGAAATCTATGTTATATATGAAGCAATTCGTTGAGAATAAGAGAAAAACTCATAGATCATTAGCCTTGGTCATAAGCAACTATGTTGCAGCATAAGGCTTGCAGATCATCATGCAGTTCAAAGAAGAAGAAGAAAAATAAGAGCAAATGCGTGCTGATAACGTGTTATAAACTAGAGAGTAAAAGAGATATATAATAGAGAAACAGAATATAGGAGGAGGTAGAAGTGTGTGTTTCATTCTCATTAGGCCCCTTTATATAAGAGTAGTGTTTACATCATAAGGACATAACTAATGAGTATTTACAGTGGAATCCACATATATAATATTTACAACACATAGCTAGGACTTTGGGACATAACTAATGAGTATTTACAGTGAACAGCCACATATAAAATATTTACAACACATAGCTAGGACTTTGGGAGATCGATTACTAGCCAGAGTTTAATATTTGATCTTATTTACTGCCCGAATATTCCTATATTTTATTTTATATATATATATATATAAACTCTAAGAATAGTAGTGAAATCATTCTCTATCATCCATGGATGTCATAACATTCAAGGAGAAGGAGAGATTTTATAATAGAGGAAAATGCCTCAGTCTCTTTACTTGGGAGTCATTCCAATGAGGATCACTGTAATGAGGACTAGTTAAAGATTGTTTTGTGAGACACGTCTGTATTGTAAATATGCAGTTACAAATAATCCAGCCAAGGTAATAGGAATTAGACCCAAGATGATTCCTCACTTTTCAATCATATTTTCGCAAATCAATTGTTAGATGTTTAGATATTTATGAGTAGTTCATTTATCATTTATGCAATTTTTCAACCAAATTGAAAATCATTAAGGCATTCATAATCATGATTTGTCAATTATGAATAGGAACAGGTCATGTTTGATAGATTTGGTTCGTTCACTAATTTGATCTAGTTCTGTACCTTAACGATTAACAATTTGGAAGAAAATTTTCAGAAGTGATCTACTCATCCATACATAAACATCTAACAGTTGATTTATCGTAATGTAATCGAAAAGTGACTCTCCCAAACCGTTGATTAGACAATCCTTAACTAGTCCTTATTATAATGGTCCTTATTAGAAGGGCTCCCCTCTTTATTAACTAGAGAATTGTTCATGTGGATACTAGTGAAGTTTAACACTTG
>LYNE01001961.1:19468-30791 GCA_001662545.1 Rosa x damascena | reverse complement strand
CGATGAATAAACTATATAACAACATTTTACTTTTAACAACTACATGATAAATAAATTAATAATCATTATTGAACATATTTCAATATAATTACCTCGTCCTCCATATTTTCGCCGCTTCTTCGTTGAAAGTGTTCGACCTTGTTAACAGCTTGGCGCCACTTCATACATAACGGACTTATTTTCTTCCAACGAGCGTGGCAACTAGAATGTGTTCTATCCATGCAACCGGCCGGTTTGTGAGCATTGTACTCCTCCACCACACGACTCCACAATAAGTCCGACTTTTGATCTTTTCCAACGCAACCATCACCCCCAATGGTGATCCAAGCTAGGCAAAGAATAACTTCTTTATTGTGCCTCCAAGAATCCCCTCTTGGAGCCATTTTTTTCAAGACAAAAAAAATAAAAGGAAGATATATTTAAGAACAAGAAGATGTAACAATGAATGGAAAATTGTGAAGGAGATGGAGGATATTTGGTGTGAGGAAATAGAAAAGAATGGGTAGGTATTTATAGAATTTCCTATAATTCACTGTTCCAACGGGTATATTTTTTCCCCCAATTTTCTGGTAATTTTTTTTATTTTTTTTGGAACAAAAACGAAATAATAACTCTTCAATTAATAAGAGCCGTTCAGCACTTTTTTCCAAATAATCTGAACCATTGGATCTTGAATAGATCCGTTATAGTAAAATAAAAAAAATAAAAAAAGAGGTAACATCAGACCGTCCAAATTGATCAGGGCAACATCTGAACCGTGCATTTCATGACCGTTGGGGGTTCCAATGGTCACCAGGGGACAGCTTTGCAGGCGAGGGGCCCACGGCTGCAAACGGAAACCAGTCGATCTTTTCTCTCCAGCGCGCGTTCCGCGTGTGCTGTCTCTTCCTTCTCCCTTTGGCGCGCGTTTCCTTCAATTTCTTCGTTTCGCGCGTTGGTTCGGCATGTGGGCTGAGATAGCAAGTGGGCTGGCCCCCATGCACAGTGATCAGTTCTGGTCTTGGAAAAGTCTCATATTTGAGACTACAAATGAGTCCAAGTCCTATATTTATAGGATCAGACCCCCCAAAAACAAAAGATTGGAGATCCAAAGTCTCAAAATGGCCCAAAAATAGGTTTGGCACCCCAAGGTTGGAGTTGCCCTAAGAAACCCCAAACTGAATGAGAAAGCAAAGGAAAACAATGCCCTAGTGATAGTCTGTATGTGGTTACTTACATGTCAAAAACTAGTAGAGAAGACAAGTAGGGTTTAAAAGGCATGTTATATTTCAACCTCTCTAAATTGGTCTAGACACCAAGTTAGTGAGAATGAAAATGATCGATAAAAAAAGTTTGTCGGACACATACTATTGAACTCTTTAAGATCTTTCGGTAAGGCTTATTGCAAGAGTGACCCTACTTGTAATTAATCTTTCAAACAGTGCTGATTATTTTGTTTCAAGGATCCCTAGTAGGGATGGCAATGGGGCGGGTTGGGGATGTGGATCACAATATCATCCCCATCCCTGGGGTCATTCTCTACCCCCATCCCCGCCCCAATCTCCAATAAAAATATATTGAGGATTCCCCGTCTCCATCCCCACTGGGGACTAAGCCTCCAAACCCTCCCCAAATCCCCAAGAAGAATTTAATTAATAAAATAATTTTATCTCATATCGCCTTTTGAAAAATCAAAATCTACAACAAATAAATTTAGAACATGATTAAATTCATAAATAATAATTTAGTGAGTGCAAAAGTCAAAACACCATTAAAATAAAATAGTAAATGTATATATTTATGATTTATATTATAAAAAATAAATTAAAATATAAATAAGTTAAATATATGTATATATTATTGGGACGGGTTTGGGGATGAGGATCACAATATCATCCCCGCCCCATCCCCAATCTTAGATAGCTGGGATTAGGGATCCCCATCCCCATTCCTCATTTGTCCCTGAATTCTCCCCCTATTAGGGGTGGGTATCCAATGGAGCTCCGCCCCGCTGAGGATTTTTGTCATCCCTAGATTATTGAGATGATTTTATTCCTATAAGTTTGGAACATTATAAAATTAAGGGCTAAATACTGTTTAGTCCCTGAACTTTTGCTGAAAAAACACTTCAGTCTCTCGCCTTTTAATTTGACACGTTTACTCTTTATTCTTTCAGTTTTACACCCAATAGGTCCATTCCGTTACACTCCGTTAAATTGTGACGTTAACTTCTTATTTTAAGGATAAAATTACTATCATAGCCTTGACTTTCTCTTTCTTTAATTTTTTTAATTGTTTTTATTATTCTCTTTTATTTTTTGTTTCTTTAATTGTTTAATTGTTTTATTCTTCTCTTTTATTTTTTTAATTAATTTTATTCTTCTCTTTTATTTTTCTTCTCTTTTAAGGATAAAAATTACTATTATAGTCCCTTCCTTGTTTCTTCTGTTATGACTAATTTTATTGGGTGTTTGGGTGAGCCGGAGAAGAGATTAATTTGATGCTTGACGCCAATAAAATTAGTCATAACTTTTAATACGACTTTGATTAATTTTTTAAATTATTTTTATTCTTCTCTTTTATTTTTTCTTCTGATTCGCATCAATAAAATTACTAATTTTTTTTAGTTGTTTTTATTCTTCTCTTTTATTAGCGCCAATCAAAAGAAAAAATTAAAGAGAAGAATAAAAAAAAAAAAAAAAATTTGTAATTTTATTGGTTCTAATTAGAAGAAAAAAATAAAAGAGAAGAATAAAAAAAAACTAATAAAAGTCGTATTAAAAGTTATGACTAATTTTATTGGCCTGAAGCAGCAAATTAATTTCTTCTGCGGCTCACCCAAATACCCCATAAAATTAGTTATAATAGAAGAAACAAGGAGTAAACGTGTCAAATTAAAGTGAAGAATAAAAAAAATAAAAAAAATTAATAAAGGTCGTATTAAAAGTTATGACTAATTTTATTGGCCTCAAGCAACAAATTAAAAAAAATAAAAGAGAAGAATAAAAAAAATTAAAAAATTAAAGAAACAAAAAAAAATAAAAGAGAAGAATAAAAACAATTAAAAAAATTAAAGAAAGAGAAAGTCAGGGCTATGATAGTAATTTTATCCTTAAAATAGGAAGTTAACGGCACAATTTAACGGAATGGACCTATTGGGTATGAAACTGAAAGAACAAGAGGTAAACGTGTCAAATTAAAATGCGAGGGACTGAAGTGTTTTTTTTCAGCAAAAATTCAGAGACTAAACAATATTTGGCCATAAAATTAATATACCGTTCTAGCTTGAGCTAATAGAAATAATTTTGATTTGATTCAAAAAAAAATTACAAAATTTAGTAGTCGCATAAACGATAAGCGGTAACTAGTAGAAGTTTTCATAGGATTAGATCTTCTACGAAAATTGAATGTCATATAGTGTCGGATGTCCAAGAATTTCACATTCCTTGCATAATCATACTTAAAGCGAATACATGATAGTCGGATAAATAATAAACACGTACCAGTAGAAGATTTTACTTAATGTGAGAAATTGAGTGTTAAACTTTTTCACGACCTTTTTTCATATTAATCATAAGAATGGAAATAGAACCCAAATGGATAATGAGATGTTTAGAGGAAGGAGATAAGTAGATAACTATGTCCCATGTTGAATCAAAATTGTGATAGATCGATGTCATTGATTGATTTTATTTTACTCTGGTATTTGTTTTTATTTTTTTGGAGAAGAAAATGAGATTTTATTAGTCTCACACCTAGAACGACATATATAATTATTACCTATACTTCTGCCCTGAATCAGTGGCCAAATAGATTAGGAAAGACGGCACCGTACACTCATTCAATGATGCTCACTTATTCAGTAAACCTACATGAATATGCCTAGCCTTCTTATACAATTAAAATTAAATGAGATTCCTTCTCTAATGAACTCAAATACACAATTCTGGTGCTCGGAGACTCTCTTTAATTAAGTGTAAAAACACTACTAGAAAATAATTAATTTCTCACATTAATTAAAGAGGGGTTGCTTCCACAGTCTAGTAGAGTGTTTTTACACTTCTAGTAGTGTTTTTAAGCCACACTTCTAGTAGTGTTTTTAATTAATTCTGGAATTCTGGAATTCTACTAGTACTGTACTAGTAATTTTTAGCCACACTTCTAGTAGTGTTTTTAAGCCACACTTCTAGAATTTAATTAATTAATTAATTCTGGCAAAGAGGGGTTGCTTCCACAGTCTTCTTAGGCTTGGGAGGCACTTTGTTCTTTTCTCTGAGATGTTTTCCTCTCTTCTTCTTAGTTGCAAGTGCAACCCTGAATAATGTTTTAAAAATCATTAGGAGCTAGGTGGGACGTGGGGAGAGGCCTAGTGCCTAAGCATTTAGGAACACCCTAGGCGGGCGCCTAATCGGATGTTTATTTTATTTTATTTAATTTTAAAGGAAAAAAAATAAACCATATAATGATTACTTACAAACAAAAAGTCATTTTTAAGTATTTGGCTAAAAATAAATAAATATTTTGAACATTTCTTAAAACCCAGCCTACCTAGGCATGGCCTGGACTAATCGAGGCAGCTGGCTATTGCCTAGGCGTCTGTCTAGATATCCACCGCCCTACCGCCATCTCTTAGTTCAAGGGAAATCACAAAACTCATTATAATTTCATTTGTGAAAGCCATTACAGAGAGAAAGAGACAGAGAGGGAGACAGTAGAATCAAAATGAAGGTGTTAACATTGTGTTAACGTTAGAGAAAGAGTTGTTAGTGTTACCTTGAACACAAGATAAGTATAATGGTTCGTCTCCCGCTTTAGGGGAGACTACATCCACTTGAAGCTTTACTATGTGTTTGGGCCTTGCAGCGAAAGAGGATTACAAGAGATGTAATAAAATGGTTGTGTAAGTTGGAGGAGGTCTTTTTTTATAAGTAAGGGAGCCTCATTTCTTACACTTGTTTTCCAATGTGGGACTCAAAGTCCCCTTTTCTAGTCTACAAAACTTTATTGTGAAGCATCTTGGCAAGGCCGGGAAGGTGACTTCCCGGCGAGGTCTTGGCCACCTTCGACCACCACGGGGTAGCTTGGATGTCGAGGTACGGAACACATGTCGTAGTTGGGTCCCACCATGGTTTTTGGGGCACTAAGAGGGTGTTACTTATGCTTGATGATATAGCAAATCCTCCATACTAGTAGAGGTATGTACATAAGGCAAAAAACACACAAGTGAGATTCGAGTTTGCAGAGGGCTACGCTAGAATTTTTTGTGACAAATAAAATTTTTGTTACACATATTGTGCATGTATAAATCACTATTAACCTTGCGCTGGGTTTTCTCTCTGCCGCTTTGAGAGTCGCTAACTTTGTTCTCTACCCTCTTTCTTCAACTTTTCCTTTACTGCCCTGTCTTGCTAGCCAATCGTTTCCCTCTCCCTCTCTGCTACCTCTAATTCCTCTATCTTCTTCCTCCCTTACCTTCCTTCGTTTGCTCCTCCACTTGCTTCACTTTTTCTCTATCTCCGACAACCGATCTCCACCTTCGCATGCTTTTCTAAACCATCGCCCCTCCATCGTTCAACCGGCGTCTTCAACCACTATCACTGTTTCTCTTTTGAGCGTTACCTTTAACAGTGTTAGCTGTGTTAGCAACCCGATGTCCGATGACCTCGACCAAGCAACGAGACTCCTCGATGCGGACCCCCTCCTTCCGTGGCTCTTTTTCAATGGTTGTTCCCTTCCGACTGCCCAGTGACAGTTGGAGTGTTATTTGCAATTCTTGGTGGTGTGCTCTAGTCTCTATAATGTGTTTTAATGGCTTGCTCGTCTAGATCTTTGTGTTTTTTGGCGTTGTCTTCTTTCTCCGGCGATGTCTGATGTTTTAGCGGTATCACGTTTTGGAATTTCAGTAGGGCTAGGATGGACATATTTTCCCTTTCTTTGTATCTGCGCTTGTTTTGGCCCCTGTTGTAATCTTTGTTTTTGTTTAAATGAAAGTTTGCTCTTCGGTAAAAAAAAAAAATTAATAATAATAAATAAATAAATAAATACTATTCCAGTCATTTTTTAAAGTCAAAAACTCGGGTGAAATACTTTTTTTAAATGGGGAAAGTCAAAATTACAAAGTGAAGATTTTGTTTTAGGGGGGTGTATTCAATCCAGATTTTAAATGATTCTGATTGATTTTTTATAATCTGTGGATTTTTATGGATTCTATAGGATCAACGGATTGTTTTAATTTCACATGGATTTAAACAGATTTTAATGTATTGTATTAGCAAGATTTGTTTAGATTTGTTTGGATTTCATAAGTGCATGGATTGTCCTTATAACGATAATTGAATAAAGAACATAATAGAATAGTATAATTTTTTGGACAAACATTATACAATAATTATTATGACTTGAAAAAAAAAAAGTTCCATAAAAATAAATTATGTATGTCAAAATAGATTAGCAAAAATATGTAAAGACAACCAAAGGAACACATTATGAAAAATGCAAAAGAAATTAAAAATGTACATTAGAAAGCTGTATACTCATCCATTCCAACCTCATTATCATCATAACCTTCTTGATCCCCATCATCCATATGTTCCTCATTATTCTCATTCTCATTGCCTTGAGTATCATTGTTATTCTCTTGACTTCCATTATCATCATTTCACGGTCTATCTTGACACCCAAGTTTTGCATTAAGAACAGGAAGTATTCTTTCTTCCACTGTTTGCTTACTTAAGATGCCACTATTGTCACGCCATCCCCTAACGGCGGCATCAACCATGAGTTCTAACAAGGTATCAGTCTCTTCCTTGGTCCACTGCTCATAATTCCCATTTTTTTTACATCTTGTTGTGGATCAACCATGATGATAATACTCTATTATACATACATAGAAAAATTTTCATTAGCATTTATATATAATCTTTTGTTTTGTTTCTTATTTATAAACATGTCAAAAATTATCATAAATGCAAACAAGTCACAATAAGCATACTCTCTTATTAAGGTAATTGTCATTTCCAATATCAAGTATGTACCATGATTACAAGATTTACAATCTGCATATGTTTAGTAAAATGCACAAATTGGATTACGTATATATTTGTATGATCTATAAGGCCCCCGCCTAATTAAATGTGAGCTAGAATATTACACACATATATATATATATATATATATATATCTACATCAGTAACACTAGTAATGACCAGTTTGATCATAGCTAGCTTATTTAAAAATAATAGTGGAGTGCGTGGACAAACTAATCCATTTTGTAAGGACAGACTAGAAAGAATATTGTAAATATGATGCTATATGTACAATACATTTGATATAAATTAAAGGTTCTGTGCTTCCTGGTTTGGTATTTTCAATGTTTGACAAATGAGATATTGTGGTGTAGAGGTGGCAAACAGGCCGGCCCGGCCCATTTTAAGCGGGCCTAGTCGTGCTTCGTGCCGTGCTTGGGCCGGCCCATTTATTATCGTGCCGGCCCATTTACTTAAACATTAAGCCCGGCCCAGCCCATGGCCCGAGCCCATATCTTACCGGGCTGTGCTCGTGCCGGGTCAATAACGGGCCGTGCTCGTGCCTACCCACTATAAAGCATAATTTTAGAATCTTAATTTGAACAAATAGAAATTAATTTTATTTAACTATTTAGAAAATTAAAATAAATTAAGTTCTACAACATTTTTCTTCATCTTAGTTTTTTAAGATTAGATTTCTAATAATTTTTTATATTTCACTATAAGAAAGAAAGAAGAAAAAAAAACTCAAAATATATTGTTTTTAGTATATTATTGTGAGATTAATCTTTATTAATATAATGAAGATTTAGTATTTATTATTCTTTCCTTCATTCTATAGTTGTATTATTATGAGATTAGTCTTTATTAATAAATATTAGAAAAAATACTTATGTCAAAACAAGGATATAATGTTTTGTTTCATTATTTTGACAATATAAAAGAAAGTATTGGTGGAATTGTCATGAGATTTTAAATAAAAATGTCTCATATTCAAATCTCATCATTATAGTTTTTTAATATTTTTTTTTTTAAAAAATGAAATTTTGTGTTTGTAACGGGCCGGCTCACAATATGTCGTGCCCGACCCGTTATTCTAACGTGCTCGGGTCGTGCCGGGCCACTAACGGGCTTGGGCCGTGCCGGACCTCTTTTAAGCGTGCCGGGCCCGTGCCGTGCTCGTGCTTTGTGGCCCGTTTGCCACCTCTATTGTGGTGTGATTTCATTATTTTTTGTTAATACCCAGAATGATTTTTGAGTTGATGATCGACCAAATAAGCATATGGATGGTCTCCAATTATGAAACAAAGTCTACTCACGATTTCATAAAGCAGTTTTCCATACAAATTCATCATAATCATAACCAGACACATGAAAAACTAATAGGGATAATTATCTTATTACCTCTTTGCTTCAATGTCTTTCTTGAAATCAAAGTTCGGCTCACAGTCAAGAACCGAAGTAGGAACCTGCTCATTCCAAAGAAAAATAGTTAAGATCGACCTCAGCTCAGCATTTTTTTTCACCCCAAAAACTCAAGAAAACAAAATTTCTCCCGGAATGTTCTTGAATGCTAATGAATGCATTAGACTATATCATCACAATCAAAAGAAATTATTTAGCTAGATACCTTATTATGGTAAGAGCTAGCTAGCATATAGCAGCAAATTCAAACAATATAGCAGATTTGGATAAGAACAAAAATATGTCATTGTAGTCGAAACAAATAACATAATTTGTTATTATAGAAACTAAAGATGGATAACTTTGCAACAGCAAGAAACATGAAACAATATTCTCTAGTTAAAAGACAGGACTACCAAAGTATCAGTACTCAAAAACACAATTGTATTTTGATGTCTCGAGACAGAAATTCTGAATTCATTATTTAGTCTGAAAGATTTTGCAAGTGTTTAGGTGTTAAAAGATACAAAGCAAAGTTGTAATAGATACAATTCATAGCTAATGAAGAACAAAAACTTGAAACCAAACATATCAATTCGAACCTAACAGAGTATAGGTAGACATTAAAAGAAAAATGCTGAAGCTCAAAGTGTACAGTATACAAAACTTCAAATTACAAAGAAATCCACATAATTTAATTAGTTCTGCAACAAAACCCTCATAACTACTCTAACATTCATATACAGTGATACAAGACTGATGATGTATATAACCTTGGAAATGAGAAAAAGTGAAAAAAGAGAGAAACGTTGGCTCTTAACATCTTAGGAAAAGAGGAAAACATATGCCCCAAAAGCTGCTATATAAGACAGCATCATATATCAAAAGTCATTTTTAGAATCGATCTCCCTAAACTGCATGCAACACAATGATGCAGCACAACAAATCACAGGGATCGTACCAAAACCAAGGCCATATCAAATTTGAACATGAGAAAATCTGATGTATTAACCAGACCAAAACAACACAAACCATGATACTAGAGAGCAAAAATAGAAAAGTACTGCTATTTCATGGGTAGAAATCACAAAGTACACCAGGATTTCAGCCAAACAAGACAAAGCCCCAAAATAAGCCGTGTATTATTTCAACTATCAATACCAAACCAAATATGCAGAATCCATCACATTCACATAAACGTATCAAAAATAGCCAAAATCACTGCAATCAACACTAGCTTGTGTATCAAAAATACATTTTTAGCAAGTGATAATTTCCCCCAAGTTCACAGGTTGAGGTCAGCTCGATGTCAGTTCGTGTTCTCTCTTTTGTCAGTCGGTTTTCCGTCTTTGACGGCTTTTCATCTTCAGAGAGAGAGAGAGAGAGAGAGAAAAAAAATGAAAGACGTCAAAATCTCATGTCAAATAGTGATAGGGTTTGGTATTTATACCAGACACCCTAGAATCCTATAAAATCAAGCATCTAAGAAAATTTTTCAAAATCATTGGGCTTTTGAATACCACTAGATTTGGAAGGACTTTTTAAAATCTTGATTGAATACCACCAGATTTTAAAGGACTTTTAAAAATCCTGATTGAATACCACCAGATTTTAAAGGACTCTTAAAATACAAAAAAATCCTATAGACTCCTAATTGAATACACCCCCCTTAGAAAGGAACATAAAGTCAAGATTTTGCTGGTCCTAGTCTCTACTCAAAAAGTAAAAACATTCAACTCAGCAAAACAAAAATGAAAAGACAAAAAATGAAAGAAACTCAGTATAGTAAAAAGTTAAAAAACACAAAAAAGGAGTAGTAAAATATGTACGGTAAATAGATGGGAATAAAATTCCCACGTAAAATAATCAAATGGGTGGGAATCCAAACTCCACTCAACAAATCCCATTATATATAAATCCTCCCCTCAAAGTCTTACGTTCCTCTTCCAGTTCCCAATTATTGTCAGAGAATAAGAAGAAGTGGCCAAAGGTCCATCCTTTTCTGGGCGGGTTGCTTCAGAGACTGGGTGGGTTGCCTTTGGAATTCGATTTCGAGAAACAAGCATCGTTTTCTCACGGGTCACTCTCTTTCCTACCAACTTTTTCCATTATTTGATTTCATTCCTTTTTATTCTTTCAAGTTCCAGACTTTTATATGCGTTTGTTTGGATTCTCAGAAGGGCTCTCTCTCTCTTTTCTGGAATCAGTTTTCCTTTGCAATCGGATTTTACTGGATCGATTTGGGATTCCGGGGCTAATCCTCCGCAGTGGATCTAATTTTTTTTGCTTTCTGGGTCTTTCTTGAATTGAATGCATGGGGTAAGTTTTCCGATTCCTTTTCGGGGTTTCATTAGATTGCGTGATTGATCGGGTTTTCTGGCTCTGATTCTATGTGGGTATCGTTCATCGAGTCAATGGGATACAATTGTATGAAGTGATCATTTGGGTGCAGTTGGTTTTATAAGAGTTGAGCAAGTGCAAGAGAATCGTATCATTGGGATTGGAAATTGATCGATAGGAAATGGGATTTGTGGGTTTTATGCTTGCGTATTGGTTCTTAGGAATTTGAAAAAGTTAGTTTAGTCTAATTTATATGATAGTAGATGGTTCAGCAAAGCCTTAAGAGCCTTTCTGAATTTTGTTTTGTTTTGTATTTTGTTGACTTGGTAGAAAAAATGATGAGAAGGACGATTCCTTTGGAATTAAATTTCCAACCGCTATTGAGCAGAGGTTTAATTGCTTCTGACATCCCAAGCAATAAATGTTTGGAATATTTGTTGGGTAAGATGGAGATCATTGGCTCAACTGTGGTAGAGCCGTTCCTGAAGCATTACACATAAGGGCTGGAACTCTGTCAATGTGATTCAATTGTGTGGTCACATGTCTGAGTGATTGACAAAATTAAATTTTCACCC
>LYNE01001960.1:6559-22771 GCA_001662545.1 Rosa x damascena | reverse complement strand
TGACTATTGTAAATATGGAAGTTGCAAAGGACATCAAGGATGCAATTTTACCACAACCATCTGAACAAGTTCTCAGGAATGACTTTGTGGTATGTTTGACCTATATGACTTATGAGATGATGAGTAGTGCAATATTGATTCATAGATGACGATTTAGCTTGTACTTTCTGCATTTCATTGTCTCCATTTTTCGTGATACCTATCAAATGACTGTAGGCTGGAATACCCTGACTAGGTTAGGGATGGAGTAGAAAAAGCAACTCTCATGCTAGAATTGAAACGAATTAAGATCAAGGTGTTTAATTATATGGGTGTAGAAGAGGACAAAAGCACTGAAGATGATGATGGTTTAGGAGATGCACGGATGGAAATGTCAATGGCGTTAGAATCTTCAAAGGTATTGTTTATATTCTTTCTTTACATTCTAACACCAACTAATCTCGAGTTATGCCTAAATTAACTTGATGCCTTTATATGTTCTCCTACCACAATAAGATTAAGCTCCAAACTTGATTACAGTTTTGTAAAGGAATTTTTGGAGTGGCCAAAATCATTGTAGCTAGATATGCAAACCCTATGTGCCTTCAGTTCCTCGGGCTTTCTTGAATTCATAAGATCAGGGAATGTTTCTGTTTCAGATTTTGATTGATATGCAATTGATGCAATTTATATGTATTTGCTATATGATTTGGTAGTAGTGCTATCATGGGAGCAGTATGATTTTAAGGACAACTTCTTGTGTCCTCGGCATGTTTCTTGCTTTTACCTTTTTCCTCTTTCTTTCTAATTCTCTTGGTATCATGTTTCAGGTTTAACTATATCGGAGATGTCTTGGGAAATAGGATTAACTCAGGATGAGGCTAGGATGCAGGTAATTTATCTCTTCTTCTCTTTCTTTTATAGGTTTTTGCTTGTTCAAGTTGAAGAGTTGACTGTGGGTATATTAGTCCAAGTAATGGCACTTCTTAGATTTTATAAATGCCTACATAATTCTCATTAAGAAACTTAAAGATTGTAATTGTCACAAAGCAACTTCAAAGTCATATATTACTAACACTATATTTATAAATAAGGGGGCGCACATTACAAGGACATGCCTGGATCAAAGATTTTTGCCTTAATGTTTGCATGCATAGTTGCCTCTTCTATATATGTCTTTTTTGTCAATTTAAACTAATTGATCATATGTATTTTCACTTAGAATTATATTTACATGGAAATATATTGGTGTTAAATTGTTGCCATTCAAAATGCTTTTGATTGTCTTTCAATATTAATAGAAATACCAATTTAGAAAACAATTTCCTCAACTTCTTGAAATACAGTATAAGTTTGTAAGTTTGATTTCACAGTGCTATTTTTGTATATGTGTCCTCCTATTGGTTTCAAGGGTTGAGTGCATGGGTATTAATTGGTCGAATCCTAGTTTTATAAGTCTTCATATCTACTTAGATTTTTGAGTCTTTGTTAAATGATAATTTCAATACGTTAACATATTCTACTTGCTATTTATTGCCTTGTGTTACCTTTTTATACTAATGTTTGTACAGTTCATTTGTGCAGCATGACAGATGATAAAAGAAATTCTATTTTCAATATAGGATGATGATGATGATTTTTCCAAGACCAAGAACTTGTTTGGATGGATTAAAAAGACTCTCTGTCTTATATTGAGCATGAAGTTATCTCCTAGTCTCTGTGTTTCTTTTTACCATTTGGCTATACTTGTTTGAAATTGTTTTTCGTTATGGTTCTGTTTGTTGAAGCTTGCTGCAATTAGTAGAGTTTTATGTTTGGTTTTGTTTTGCTGGTGTTTTGGCTGTAGCATCACCTAAGTTATTTTTCTTTTACTGAAACTACACAAGTTTAAAAGTTTATCTAGTTAAATTTAGTGTGGTTATACTAATTCATAGTTTGATGCTTCTAGAATCTATCGAAGATGGAAGTAAATAAGCTCTTCAATCATTCCAATAGCTTAATGGAGGTAAAGAATCTGTTGAAGTTGGATGCTTTAAATCCAAAATCTAGTGAAGATTGAGGAAAAGAAGCTTTCCAATCACCAAGTATTCAGAGTTTGCACCTCGGTATATATACTTTGCCTATCAAAGATGAGCTCCTTGTATTTTAATTTTGTGAATTTTGAACATTGCTGAGATGTATGAAATTAGTGCAACATTTCTTTTATATAAGATTCATTCCTCTCTAACTTCCTGTACAACTTTTATCAAAAAAAATAAAATAAAAATGCCATGCATATAGATTTTTTTTTATACACTAAAAACACTTTTGCGATGGCATTTTTGCTGTCGCACATAACTTTGGGCGACGGCAAAAAACTTTGGCAGCGGTTGGTGGCGTCACCAATGCTATTGGCGACCGCAATTGCCGCAAATGTTTGCCTTCACTAATTATTGCGACAGCAATTGCCGCAAATATTTGCCTTCGCTAATGCTCTTGTGACGGCTAAATTGTTGTCGCCAATAGCATTCGCAATGCCACCAACAACAACAGAAGCATTGCCGTCGCATAGCCATCACCAATGCTCTTTTAGGACAACAAAAGAGGCTTTTGCAACGCGACGGCAAGATGCTGTGGCGATTGCAAATTTTTTTTTTGTAGTGAAGTCCAAATACATTGCTTGTTGCTCACACCCCTATTTGGCAGAATTTTAGGAGTTTCAATCAGAAAATATCTTCATAAATTTGGCAATATTATCTCCTTTAAAGACTCATGGTGAAAAGCTACTTAATTTTAGAGGCTTCTCATTGGTTGGACGACGCAGAAAAGCTGACATGGATTTATTTGATTGGTTGGAGCTGTGTGTATCAAACATATAATTCCTAAAAATTAAAAGAAGGATCTAGAAGGCTTAGAGTTTAAGTTTGCCGTCCCCTATGTATAGATGCATCCTTGGGACGATTTCAATCATCAATTCTTTCATTCTTTTAACACACCAAAAATCATACTTTATTCTCTAGTCTTCTAGTTCTGCGTCTTCAAGCAAGAATCAGAAGAAGCCATGCAATCATTAAGATCCTAGCCGCTATCCACCCTTGTGCCATCCCTAGAAGTTTGCTTGCTTTCAAGGATGTTCAAGTTCTACATCTCAAGGCTTTGACATTAAGGGCAAAGTTTAAATCTGTAGTACCCCGGAAATTCGTATTTATTTTCCGAGGATTTTTTGGAATCTAATTTATGGTTATTGGACGGTTTTGTGGCTCGTGGACGGAGCGGAAGTGTTTCGGATTAATTTTCATTCGTAAAGTGTGGATTTAAGGGGGGTTCAAGGTTTTGGTACGTTGGGATTCTCCGAAGAATTCTTTCACAAAAAAAACTTCTTTCACGAAAGTTGTAGAGCGCGTCGATACGAGTTCGTGGACATGCGGAACCCGGAAATCGGAGTTCGTATGAAGAAGTTATGGCCATTGGAAAAAGTTTCCATTTTGATATATATGGGAAATTTCTAGAAAAATATCAGAAAAATCAGATTTTCCCTTTTTGGAAAGTTTTTCTCTCTCCTCTCTCCCTAGTTTTCCCGAGCAGCCATCTTCACCGAGCTCGTTCTCCCTCCTTCGGCCACCAATCGACGAGATTCTTGTCCCTGTCTTTTCGCCTCACTCCCATCTACGACTCTATGGAGTTTCAGAACGTGGGTCGGCCTGTGCACAACGCAGCAACTCCGGGAAGTTTGGCACCCGAGCTGCAAATCACCTTGATCGGAGTCGGCTATTCCTGCCACCATAGCCGGTGGATCTTGAGGGCTTTTGGAGCCCAGAGGACGCAGATGCTTCTCCCATGGTGGCTTGCATCGATTTGACTTGTGGAGATCGAATTTTGGAATTGAAATTCTAGGGTTTCAATCGGTCCGATTTGTTCTAAGGTAAAATTCGATCGATTGGTTTATAATTGGACTTTGTTGTAGTTATGAAAGTTGAAATTGGGGTTGAGATGAAGAACTTTGGTGTTGGAAGTTTTGCCAAATTCTGACTTTGGATTGGCGGCGGCGCCGCCACTATGTTGGTGTTTTCCAGCGGTTTCCGACCACCTCAGGGATAGTTTCTATTCCTGGTTTCGATCTACTCGTCAATACGAGTATTTCAATATATTGTTTGTAATTTTTGGAGATCGTATGAGCATGTTAGGATTTTTACAGTTTCAAACCGTTCGATGTTTTGATCCGTGAGAATCCGACTATCCGATCGACTTGTGGGTTTAACATATCGATCGTATAAGTATTCCGGATACATTGAGTGGTCTCGAATGTGGTTCCGCCTCGATTGGCTTTACATTTGTGGATTTAGTTCAAAACGAGGGTTTCAAACTTTAATCACTTTGTGATTCGTGCACTGAATCAAGGCCCTATGTGTTCAGGTGCTTGTTGGACTTGTTGAACGGATTTCGGAGATTGTGCTTGCTTTAGTTAACGTGTGAAGACGCAGCGAGATTCTGAGGTGAGTAAATCTCACGATATTTGTTATGAGCATGATCAATATTTGTTATGAGCAAGATTACCCTATTGTCTTAGAGTTATTAGGTTAACTATGACTATAGTTGGTATTAGTGGTATTCCTGAGTGAATGACTACATATATATATATATATATTTACGTGAGATATATATGCATTGATGAATCTTTGTGATAATTTCCATGTGAAGCTTGTGTAGGAATATCTGTGTAATGAATTGTTGGAATCAGTGTGATGAATCTTTGTGATGATTGCCATGTAAAGGTGGTGTAGGAATATTTGTGTAATGAATTGTTGGAATCAGTGTGATGAATATTTGTGATGATTTCTATCTGTGTGATGACCGGTAAAATCTGTGTGATGATCAGCTGGACAATTGCTATCTATGTGATGATCCTTGAAATCTATATGATGATCAGTAGGACAATGGCTATCTATGTGATGATCAGCTGGACAATTGCTATCTATGTGATGATCCTCAAAATCTATGTGATGATCAGTAGGATGATGGCTATCTGTGTGATGACCGGTGGAATCTGTGCGATGATCAGTGTGACGACTGCTCGGTAGCGGAGCTGAATTTTTATTAAGTTAACAATAATCGAGAAGACTGTTGTGATGGCCGGGGCTACCTACAAACGTCAGAGTGTGGGATTACGATGATTACTATGATTTGAATTGCTTGACTTAGTGTGACCTCCTGAACTAAATTATATGCAGGGGTTACCATGAATTATTTTGCATGTTTTGAAATGTGATTGCTGTATTTCTTCTTGATTGTATGGATTGATGATTTGATTTATCTTAAGGGCCATAGTGGTGACAAATTGTACTCTGTGGTGAGGATTGGAAGGTGATTCATTGATTTTCACCTTTGATGTCATGTTGATGACAAAAGGCTACCAGTGGGGAGGGAATGAGTGTGATTCGGGAATTCGCCATAGGGTGTTAGGATGGCATCAAACATTGCTTGAGGAAGTATTGTTTGACTGAAATTTGTGTAATTAGATGCTAGGATTAAGGATCTGAGCATGAGGCTTAGTCACCAGTTGACTTATGTAAACACAATATGGAAGGATATACAATTGATGGTTGTAGGTGTGAGATGTGTGCTTATCATTGTTTAGGTTGAGGTGACTTAAGAAATGTGTTTTGCTTTGTGGTTTTGAGTTTACTCATATGGGCTTGCAAAAGCTTACCGGGTTTATTGTGTGGCAACCCGGTGCACCATTCAAACGGTGTAGGGGTTAATCTTGCAGATTAGGAAAATCGTGGCTGATGCTGAGGTAGCGCCAATTGCAGCTTTACGGTATAGAAAGCTATTTTGTGACTTTACCGTTATTAAAACTTCCGCTTGTGGTGAGCTTTGAGAAGCATTTACGTTTTATTTTATTGTTGACAATTTAATTCGTAAGCTTTTGTAATATATGACTCTACGGTGCAGGTCAATATTGACATAGTGGGTCCAGGGCATCAATATTTATTTAGTTTAAGGGAAAAATGTTTCCAGGTTTTTGTTATTGATGGCTGAACAATCACGCGTGTATAATTATGAGATTATATATCTATTTTTATTTGTGTTAAAAATCAGGGGTGTGACAAAATCCTGTCTCTATGCTTGAATAAAAGTTGCAATTTCTATATGTTAGTTTCTATGTTGCTTATGTGAGATTACATAATTGATTTTGGATTATAGAAAACTTTTGCATGTTTATGTTCTTTGGTGGCTCACTTAGGATATATGCATGTAACTTGAGTTAGATTTAGGTAAACAATTCACCTAATAGTTTTTTGAACCTATTTCATAAGTAGTAAAGGCTTTGGACAAAAGTCAAAATCAATTAAAGAGGATTGCAAATAGATGAACATTTTCATACTAGGTGGTGCACTTTGGTTGACATGTTTTCTTTGTTCTTCATGCGTTGAATGTGTTCTTAATTAGCTAGTTTTCTAGACTATGATTGCATGTTCATCAATAGGTTTAATTTAGGTGCTTTCACTTAGATTAAATATTCAAGGAAAGTAAAATATAGGAAATCGTTTGCTTTCTAACATTTCACATGGTCAACTTCTTTCTCATGACATAGAAAATCAACTATAGGAATTGTAATTCTATTTCGTGCATATAGATGTGGTTTTTATCTTTGTTCCTTGTGTTCCACCCTTGTATATGTGTTTTTACATTTTATTTATTTTATTTTATAATCCTAAAACCCCTAATTCTGATCTCATGTAATTTTGTTTATTTTTGTAGATAATACTTCATACTCTTTATTAATTCATTATTTGTTTATGCAATTACATATGTACCCTCAATCTCCGCTTGAATATCCCTACTTATTCTATACTGACAACTACATTTTGCAGGGTTAAATTGTGTGCTACATTTAGCATGTCAATTTTTGACGCTGTTGTTGGGGATTGAAAAATCATTTGTTTATTGCGCTAACAATTGTTTATATATACATATATACTTGTGACATTTTTGTAAAATAATAGAATTTTTTTTTTGTAAATAATAGCAACCTTTAGAGTTAAAGTTTGATTGTGAGTTTGAAACCATAACCGGATAGGTGAAGGATTCTTTCTTTAATACAAGTCAATCCAACCTTTGTCTCTCAAGTAGGCGCATCTTAGTAGGACACGGTGTCTAGGCTAATTGGATATGAGAAGTGCATTCAAGTGGGCTTTGAGCCCTGCCAAAATTGTTCCTCTACTACCTAGCCGTCTCTAAAAAGAGTTAATTACCAAAAGATTGAGAAATGATACTTGTGTTAAGGCTAGAACCCTTGGATCATACTTCTAAACTTTGGTTGAAGACTCGTGATTGAATTTGAACTCTTAAGTGTTGTTTGTTTTACACCAAAAATACACTTTCTAAAATTCCATATATATTTTTGACGTTAACATGTATACATACTAGTAATTGTGACATTTTTTATACATATATATATATTTATACTTGTTTAATTTTTGTATATTCTACGTTAACTATACTTGTATATATATTCACTTGTATTTTTGTAAATCAATTTATAGTTATACTTGTTTCTATATTTTGTATTTCGTTGTTAATTACAGATACTAACTTCATTTAATAGAGGTACCGTCTAGCTGAAAGACATTAAATTCAAGCGCTGCTTATCGTAGATGTGGAGGAGATCATCTACGCAGATTTCTTTCCCTCTATTTCAATCTTCCTTCTTTATGTTTTGATTTTAGGTTTTATTTGCGTTAAGTACCTTGCTCTATATTTGGATTTTCTATTGCATGCTTTAAATTGATTTACATTGAGGACAATTTAGGATTTAAGTGTGGGGGAAGGGTTTAATGATTTTGTGTGTTTTTAGGTAGTTAGTTTTTTGGTTATATATAAAAAATACAAAAAAAAAAAATCAAAAAATGTAAAATATATATATATATATATATATATATATATTGTTTTTGTTTTTGTTTTCTAGTCATAGTGTAACGCCCCAAGCTACACCTCACTAGCTTAAGCACGTCACAGTGCCGCAAGTCTCTAAAACATAAACCGAATGCTCGATTTACATCCTAGAGAACCGCTAGGCATTTTGTTTGAAAAACTTTTTGTTAAAACACAGCGGAAGCTACAAATATTTTTGAGGTGAAAACTTGAATTTCTAAAATCTATTTCGTTTCGTCCAGAACTTGGATAAAGGCTCACACGAGGTACGGATTTCAATGAAAGAGAATTCAACTGAATGATGACACGAGACTAGGTAACAACAAGCTCCAGAACCAAAGTTCGAGAAATAGAATTTAGAATAAGGTTCACACGGTAATTTACCGAACTTGTTCTGCACACCCAGCTCCCTCCACTATTGTCCCATCACCAGTGCACAGTACCTGCATTGATACTGTTGTAGGGGTGAGCTTTCGTCCTCGCTGCTCAACAGGAACTCTAACTCGACTAGGTTTGAAAATCAACAGATAAGTGTTTGGAGCTCCAGTATGAAAACATGCTTAAACCAAATATTTAAAGGAACGACAAACTTTAAAAACCCGATGCATGACTAAACTACGTGCGCTTTACCTGATGGCCTGGTTCCGTAGAACCAACATCTGACCTTACCAGTCACAGAGCGCCAAACTTAACACACTAGCTACA
Organism: Rosa x damascena; assembly: GCA_001662545.1. NCBI lineage: Eukaryota > Viridiplantae > Streptophyta > Magnoliopsida > Rosales > Rosaceae > Rosa > Rosa x damascena. The sequence goes on along the minus strand of LYNE01001960.1, from coordinate 14,173 downwards.
CACACGGAACCGGGTCACCATTGCGATTGTGCACCATCCGACAAGTGTAGCTAACCCTCCGGAGGTTTAGGGGTGGCTAATCCCCAAGGTAGTCATTGACCACCTTTCCGCTCTCACACACCGCCATCAAAATCTTATACGCACGTTAACTTAAAAACATATTAAATTTGAACTAACAACATACTTTCATCATGCATTACTTAGATAAGAAAATATATAAGAAAATCACCAACCGAGGAGAGTCCTGAATCCCCTACCTGGATTCCGATGTTTTCTCTCACGTACTCCGAGAGTCGTGAACCTTCCGTTCCTCGGGTAACTGGAATCCAAAATTCCGACATTTTGGTAGTTAATAATCCATTGAACAATTTTACGAAATCTCGACGATTTATTAATCGTCCAAACCAACTTTTCCTGGTTTGACCAGGATTGACCAATTTTGACCATTGTTTGACCAATCGAGACTAGTTCGATAATTAACTCAAATTACCGAACAATTACTTAAAATTGTGATATCGACTCGATATATTAGGTGCACCACATTTTACTAAGGCCACCCAATATATACACATTTCTTTTCTTTACTCACTATCATTTTTACAAAATGCTTATGCAAACCAATGTTATAACAAATTTCCAACTTCACGAACAAATAAATTCGAGTATCCGTAGCAATTTCATCACATAGTAATCGGAATTACTATGGACACCCAACCAACCTTATTCCATTCTCAATTAAGATGTGCCCAAAATACTAAGGACACCCAAGACCACATTTGATCACTCTTCACAGCCATTTCCTTAATCACAACAAAACTCAATCCACAATTGCAATATCAACACAGAAACAACAACTCATTCACAAGCTCCAAACACCCAGAGTAAGACAACATGACAGATTCACAGAGAGACATCAACATCACCGTACCAAGCCAATTTCAATTCCCTGACTTCCGATTACTACTCTAAGAGCAAAACTTGAATCAATATCGGAAATACACCAACCCAAATTCACAACTAGAATTTGACAGATGAACGATTCTGTTTCAGAATTCCAAATTTACCTTTGAGAATTAAAGAATCGTTAACAGAGACCAACTTGGGCAAGCCTAAACGTGCAGCTACCGAGCACAGTAAACATCGAGTCGAGCCCACTGAATTTCTCCCTTCAGTTTGAAGTACAGCAAGGACCAAAGCATCACCGAACTCCAATTCAAGGAACCAAGCTTCCCCGGACCTCAACTGGTTTTCCAAGATGCCAGAAATGAAACTAGAAGCCTGGAATCGCCGCCATGGATGGCGGTTCTGTCGATACCCGAACTGACCCAAAACACAAATTCATCAAAACTTAAGCGAATTCGAGAACCAGTTAGACCAGCACGTAGAGCGTGAAGAGAGGGTTAGTTTTCCTACCTCACACAGCCCCGAAGATTGCCGGAAATTGCAGAAACATCGCCAAAAAGTTCAAACCTTTCAAGCTTTGAATCCTGTCCACAGTCCGTGCATGGACGATCTGAGGCCACAGGCGTGACGAGATGATGAGAGGAAGAGAATAGTGGTCTTGCGTAGTTGATAGGTGGCCGGAGGTGAGAGTTCCGGTCGGGTTTCCCTTCCCGGTCGTCTCTCTCTCTTTCGGGTCAGAAGCTCCCATCTCTCTCTCGAGATTTCTGGATCACTCCTCTGATCCCAGGCCCATATATAAACTCCTTTATTTGTTTTTGGACGGCTGTGATCAAGCGGTGCCTAATGGACGGCCTTGATTGCACCATTGGTTTTCTTTTTATTTCCTAAAATCTCTAAATTTCATAAAATCACGGAAAATTTCCACGAACTCGTCATGTCGTGTACTTTATTACTCAATCCTTAAATTGAGGATATCATTTTGTGAAAATTTCTCAAAATATTCTCGAGCACTTTGATGATTACCGAGATCGTAAAATAATTTCTCGTACGATCTCCACTCTATTTTTCCGGGGCTCACACATAGGATGTCTTTCAACTATCTAGGAAGAGCTTATATCTATGAAATTATGGCTAAGAGAGGATCACAATATTGAGATGATTTTTAATGTTATTCTTTGGTTAATTGAGATATATAAAAAGCATATGCATGTATAGTGGATATGGATTTCGTGATCTTGGTACAGAATATGAGCATGTTAAGTCTAGTTTTGATTCATAAAAGCCTATGTGAGATATTTGATCTTATGTCCCTTTTTCTTTGAGTGACAAATGAAAAATATATTTTTATTTTCTTGGCGATGTTTTGATGATCTCATATTCTTTCATTTGATTGATTGCTTGCCATAGATTAAGTTTAATAGACTAGAGAATGCTAGAATTCACTCTTATACTTGTTGAAACTTTTATCAATATATGTCCCTGATTTTGGAAAGGATAAAGGCACCCTAGAAATTATCACTATTGCCAAATAAGCATGTCTCCCTACTTGTGTACACAATGTGCACCCCCCTAGATAAACCCCTTTGAGCCTACAATTGTAAAGCTTTTCTTTCATCACCTTAAAATCCTTAATCCCTGAACCTTAGTATAGTTACAATCCTACCCTTTGTTCTAAAAATTGAGTGGAGCTATCTTTTGGCATCAAGGATGAAGATTGAAAAGAGGTGAAAGTTCAAGTGTGGGGGTAGACCTGTCCATAAGAAAGAAAAATCTGTATGTATGGCCATAAAAAAAAAAATTTTAAAGTGTACAGCAAAAGAAAAGAAAAAGAAAAATGTTTATTGATTTTAGTTCCTCATACTTTGTGGACTTGGAGTTTGTTTTGAATTGAAGGCCTACTATAAAAAAAAATTTGGTCTTTGTCCAATTCACAAGAGTTCAAATGAAGTTTATGCCCAACATGAATACATTAGGCCCTTACATTTTACCTCAATGGGGTTATGATGTTTTTGTATGCCTTAGTGGATTTCTTGAAGTCTCTCAAAATGAGCTCTACTAGGTTTTTAGGATACTTTGTGAAATTCCTTACCCTTTATTTCTTAAAACCTTGAGCCTTGGCCCCATTACAACCCTTTATAAGACCTTTTTGATCCTTAAGATGGGACAACCTTTGATCTGTGGAGATGAGTCATAAGAGTTGAACCTATGGCTTAGGTCTATTTGTGCAAGTAATTGATTTCCTTCATGAGATCTTTGAAAGAAAATAAGTAAATTATATTCACAAAGTGCTTTTTCATTTCTTATATATGTGAGCTATTTGATTGCCTCAAAATATTTTTTCTCACATATAATTGAGTAATTATAAGCTTTTAAGCATTGCCATAAATCTGAGAGAAGAAATAGTGGATAGACCTTGTGAGGATATGACAACTCCTCATATCTTGCTTAGTTATTTCCTTTACTTAATCATTTTTAACTGAGTTTCTATTTTCTAGGTACATTGGAATAAATGACAAAGAAATGAGCTCACCTGAGAAGGATGTAAGACATTGGACATGACAAGTAGAAGGCTTAAGGGATGCAGAAATGAGCTGAAATGAAGAAATGAAGTATTCCTGGTCCTACTAGGAATCTCAGTCAAAGTAGGAATCCTGGGTCAACTAGGAAACATGTTTGGAGAAATGAAGGAAAATGGCGAAAAATGCAGAGTCCTAGTTGGACTAGGAAACCTACTCCTGCCAGGAAAATGAATCCTAATGACACAAGGAGTCATAATTGAACTAGGAAAGCAAAAGAAGATTCTGAAAGGTTCAAGAACATTTCATGTGAAGAGTCCTTATTTAACTAGGAGTCCTGAAGACATAAGGAGTTCTAATGGGGCTAGGAAACCAGAGAGCACAAGGAGAAAAGATGCATGGAAGGCCAAATCAAGAAATCTTCCTGTGCAAGTCAGTCAACTTCGACAGAGCATTGAGAGCAGCTCAGGAAGAACTAAATGACGATCTTTATATATTGGAAAGCCTCAAATGTCTAGTTTCCAAAGCTTTTTACGGCTTATCAATATTATTTTTCTAGAAGAAGTTATTGCTGATTTAGTACAGGAAGGTCAAGCTATGGGTGAATCTGACTTTTGACAGAAATTTCTGTTTTGAGGCCCAATTCACATCGGGAAGCCCATGTCCAAATTTATGCTTTATATTTCAGATAATATTGCACATGTGACGTCCTAGAGCATTCCAGAAGAGTTTAGCATCATCCTTGGAGAGTTTTAAGGGATTACAACATGCAAAAAGGATGGAAGCAAGTCCGGATACGTTACTTGTTGCTCACATCACTATTTGGCCGAATTTTAGGAGTTTAAATCAGAAAATATCTTTATAAATTTGGCAATATTATCTTCTTTAAAGACTCATGGTGCAAATCTACTTAATTTTGGAGGCTTCTCACTGGTTGGACGACGCAGAAAAGCTGACATGGATTTATTTGATTGGTTGGGGATGTGTGTATCAATCATATAATTCCTAAAAATTAGAAGAAGGATCTAGAAGGCTTGGAGACTAAGTTTACTGTCCTCTATATATAGATGCATCCTTGGGACGTTTTCAATCATCAATTCTTTCCACTACTAGAATAATGTCATTAGACATCACTACTATTAAATCGGTCAGGATTGCACCTGATGTTAAAAATCGTATTAACATCAGTTTGTGAAAAAACCGATTTCTATTGTTATTATGGACATCAGTCACCAACTGAAACGATGAGAAAAATTTCGTTCCGAAAATTTACAAAAACGCGGAGGGACTAAGTTGAAAAATTTGAGAAATGCGGGGACTAAAAATTTCGTTCCCCCCACACTTAGTTATTTTTCCCACACTACTTGCATTGACTTTGAGTCATTCCCTAACCCTAACTCATTTTCACCCGACCTCCTCGTCTTCCTCCTCCGCCTCTGAGCAGTACCTTACCCTTATCACTAGCAACCCTTATAACCTAGTCTCTAAGCTTTGGCTGATGTGCCTCCTCAACACCACAACCCTTTAGCACTGGTCCTTCTCTCTCTCTCTCTCTCTCTCTCTCTCTCTCTCTCTCTCTCTCTCTCTCTTCCCTTCTTTCTGTTTTCTCTTGTTTCGAATCTGAACAAGCCTCTGTTGATTTCGTAATCTAACAATCTGTTTCTTCTGTTAAACTCTAATTGCAGGCGTCAAAGAACCCCATGAGGGAAATCAAGGTCTAGAAGCTCATCCTCAACATCTCCATCGACGAGAGTGGCGATCGTCTCACCAAGGCCGCCAAGGTCTTGGAGTAACTCAGCGTGAAGACCAGCCCTACTATCGAAGACATCAGGCCTAAAGTTTGTGGCTTTATGATCGATTAGTGCTATTGATTTGTAAATTCATGCTCTGTATTCCTACTTTACCATGTGGGTTTTGAATTTTGAGTCTTTTTCTTCTTGATCTATGGATTTACATCAATATGTGATGATTATTTGCAACTAATGATATTATTTTGTGGGTTGTTGATAATGGCAGAGAAGATGAAGCTACTAGGATTGTTAATGATGGGTCTGAGCCTCTGAGATGTTGTGCCAAATGAAAGGCACGGTTGGGTTGAGTGCTCCTCTCATGATGCAAAGTATGGTGTATCTTTTTTTGCAATGTTCTTGACATGTTTTCTTATAATCTGATATGTAAAAAATCTTTACTAGGTTGTTGTGATTATATGTTTTCTGGGTTTTGACTAGAGTTGATTCGAGAGCTTCTGACTTATCATAGATTAGTTGTTATCACTTTGCACATCTCTGTTTTCCAATGTGTTTAATGCTGACTAATCTCAATGGGCTATGATACTTCCAGAGCCTCTGACTTACCTTAGATTAATTGTTATCACTTTGCACATCTTCTATTTTCCAATGTGTTTAATGCTGATCTCGGTGGGCTATGATACTTCCAGAGCTTCTGACTTACCTTAGATTAATTGTTATCACTTTGCACATCTTCTATTTTCCAATGTGTTTAATGCTGATCTTGGTGGGTCATGATACTTTCAGAGGGTGTTGCAGAGACAGACAAGCCCAAAAGTAGGTGGGAAACTCATGCAACTACTATTCGACCATGGCACTTCAAAAGGTATTTAAGCATTTCTATGCCATTAAATTTGTTCCGTTTATGTTCTAGAGAATAATAGAGATTTTGTCATGGTTTTAGCAAAGTATGGCAAAAAGAATGAGATATTCTACTGGGATTGATCGAAACCAAGTAAAGGTGTGAACTTTGATCTTTGATGTTGATTATATTTCAGTTTGGGGAGTACCCATTTTGGTTTTGTAAGTAAAGGTGTAAACTTTATTGTCTGTTTTTTGGAGAAGCATAGGGTGTTGCAGAGGTGTTTGCTTGTACTTGCTTTAATTGGCACTTGTATGGTGATTGGTTATGGTGTTCTCACACCAGCTATTTTTGGTAATTTTTGGGTTATGGATGGCAAAGTTGGAAAAAGTTTCTATTTAGGACTAACTGGGATTTTGCTTTAAATTGGTGCAATGTTTTCTGCTGTTTCTAGACTTGAGTTTTCTATGTCCGAAAAGCATCACAAATGTGAGTTCTTAAATTTTGCTCCTTTCTTGTATTTATTGGGTGTTTGTATTCTGCTCAGTAGTTTGAAATTTGGGTGATTCCCTTTTTTATTAAATTATTCTCAATCTGATCCTTTTCCTTTGAATTGCAGGGTATCAATGTATGATAGTTTATATCAATTTGTGTACTCAGATTTCTAAGTCTTCAATATTTTTCTGCTTTAAGAATTAAAGCCATACAACAGATGGACTGCCGACTTTTATTGATGTTGGGAATAGCTTTGGTGCTCTAGCAATTGTTGAAGATAATTTGTTACATCAGGTTGCTCTCTCTCTCTCTCTCTCGTTCTTTCTTCACTTATATAGATATTTTTTTTCAAGCTATAGATTTCTTGTTCTTGTTTGTCTGATATATGGGCTTACTTGCAGTTGGCTCAAATTCTCAATATTAGCTAAAGTGCACTTCTATGTCATGGTAGGAAACAAATTTACAGAAATGAATTGCTTATAGTAGTTTTTTTTTTTTCATGCATATGTATGGAGAAAACTGCACATTGGTGCAGTTTAATACTTGCGCTCTTGATTGTAATAACTTTATCTTTTCAATAAGAAAAATAACTTAAATTTTCTATTGTTCATATACTGGTTTCTATTGTTTGCTCTTTCCAACCCATTTTCTACTGTTCATTTGCTAGTTTCTTAATCTGCATCTACTAATTATCTAAAGCAAAAATTGATTCTTGATTTTATCTATACCAGTTCCGTAGCTTTGCCTTTCTATCATAAGTTGAAATCAATTAAGGTGTGCCCGTTGTTAGACTGCTGTTCCTCTGTGCATCGTTTACCGTTATTCCAGTCTCCTACTCTTATTCAGGTGTTTGCTATTTGATATAGAATTGACGTGTTTGCATTGATATTCATTATTGGTCATGATGCAGATTGATTAATTCAGTTATTATGTGTTTGGAATGTGTTTGGAGGTGCTCTTCTGTTTAGATTAGGGATGGCAAAAATCCCCAGCGGGGCGGAGCTCCATTGGATGCCCGCCCCTAATGGGGGGAGAATTCGGGGACAAATGGGGAATGGGGATGGGGATCCCCAATCTCCGCTATCTAAGATTGGGGATGGGGCGGGGATGG
>LYNE01001959.1:22108-36102 GCA_001662545.1 Rosa x damascena | reverse complement strand
TCATTATTATTTTTTTATCTTTTTGGTTGCTGAATTTTCGGGTTCATTTCATCAGCTTGAATGAAAGGAAGTTTGGTGTCAAAGTTTGATTTATATGGAATTGGTTAGAGGTTGATAAAATTTAATGCCTTTTTTGATTTGTTTATTTATTTATTATTATTATTATAAATTTTTTTTTTTTACTGTCTTTTATGCTTTTGGTTTTTCACTAACCAAGCTCTACCCCAGAAGCAAGCTCTAAGTTCTTGATAGGTTGCGAGCATATTTTTTTGTTTACCTAAAGCTGTAGGAGTATTCATTGTTGATCCAGCTGTTGTACTTGAATTCAGGAAAGAAATTCTGACTTTGGTTTAGAGTCGGTATAGATGTGCAATCTGTTTAGGGTCCAATAGACAGTTACTACTTACGTAGAAATGGCCTTGAAGTTGCAAAATTGGGTCAATAATTTGTCTCTAAGAACACTTCAATCGTACTAAACATTGTGTGGTTTTAACCTTCAATGATTTTATATCTAACAACACCACATGACAAACAAAGAATTCTTCTCTGATTTTTGGCTGAGATGATAAGTTGTGGTTGTTGATTTTTGGATAGGCAGAACCCTCAGTTCCTGGTGCTACAGTCTGTCTTCTGAATAATAAAAGTTTTGAACTAGGTAATAGTAAAAGCTATGCCATGAATCTAAATTCTTGACAAGGTAAGTATTCGGGAATGCACAGTAATTTTGTAATCTGTGTGCTATGCCATAAAGTTCATAGACATTTTCTTCTCTTTTTAAATGCAGACTATGATGTTGCTAATGTTCAATTGAAATTGTTCAAACTAATGACTGCCAAAATACTAATTTGCTTTCTGTAAAACTAATAGCGGAGTTGATCTGTAATAACAGTTTAATGATAGTAAAATGATGGTAAAAACCATAATAAAAACCAGTGAGATATCTCCTGTTTATGTTACAACGATGACGTTGAGGCATGTGAGATATTATGTCACAGTTTCCAAATTATCTTATGCTGCAAATGAGAACAAAAATAATGATGGCTGGTGATGACATTATGGAGAAATTGGAAACAATGCGTTGTTAATTGAAGATGATACCATGATATCATCATATCTGGAATCAATGTTTAGTTATTTGGTAAAAAAAAACATTGATATTGTGGTGGCTTTTGAAATTTAAAACGATCAAATGGTTGCACTGAGTTAATGGCTTTCTGTTTGTTAATGTTTTCAATTTTACAGTATCTAGGTTTCTAAAAACAATTTGAAGGAAGGGGATTAGCTGTTAGACAAGTAACACTGCTTTCCTGTTTTTCCGGTTCGGGATTTTGCTGCTTCTTCTTCTTCAGAAGGAAGAGGAATTATAACCTTCTCATTGGTTTTGATAATTGTGAATCTTTCTAATAGGGGTCAGGACTTGAAAGTTCAGTGTGTCTGTTTTTGTTATTTTATTGCTTTAATTCTACATCTGTGCCTGTTACATATAATCATTTTGTTATCTTGCTATCTTTTAACCCCCCTACAGACTGCAGATCTTAGCTGTACTTGGATTTTCTTGAAGGCATCAAACCAAACATCATTACAGTATTACACAGCTGTGCCACTTTGATCTAAGTGTCTAGGCCAATCAATCATTCTACTTCTGCAGTTTCTGTCTTCAAGTGAGTCCATTTAGTAGTCTTGTCATCATTAGATAAACTTGACTACTTTATATTTTATTTTAGTTTTTGAAAAGGAAAAGAAAATAAACGAACTCTTACTTATGAACTGGCTAGTCAAACTTAGGCATACCGCACCTTCTGTTTATTGCCAGGATCCACCATCTATTTTCAACTTATTGGATGTTTTATGATGTTTTTAAGATGTCTAGGAAACAGCTTCCTGTATAAGGATGAGAAAGCCATTAGGCAATGGACCATCTCGAGATCTGGTTTCTCTATTTTAAGGCTACAGTGCACTGTGTTATTCCGGTAGCCAATCTCTCTTCTTGTACTCGTCCAACAAAAATTATACGGACTAATTAACACTGTTTTAGTCATCATTATCATCAATACTAACTTATATAGACTTCACATGCAAATCCAAAGCTAACTTTTCCTTTCTTATTATTCTTAAGATGGTCTGTTGCATATGAAAACCGGGTGCTGGAGCTGTCAGGGCCACTGGAACTCTTAAAGGGCATTAGAGCAGAAGAATTTATGTGCAGTTGTTCAGGTTCCTTACTAGTTTCCTTTTTCTGTCGTATCATATAAATAACATATGTTTCTGAAATTTTGGACGGCTTTCGTCAAATAAATGATGTGGAAAATATCACTTCATTACCGCAGGAAAGCATGATACTATCATCATCTTAGCCGTATTTATAATTACTCTGTCAAAAAATGCTATTCAGCACAGAAAAGCCGAAGAATGTATGTGCAACTGTTCAAGAGCCGAGGTACAAGAGGGTCATGCTAGCATAAAATCATTGACTGCCGGTAAGTCACATATCCTGTCATTTTTGTTTTCAGTATCAATAGTAACATTGTCACAGTAGAATATCAAGACCTCAGTCATATGTACATCTGTTTTTTCCTATTGGTGTGTCTATCCAAATCTTAAAACAAACCTGAAAGGTCCTTTGTCCTTATGTAACATGGAGTCAAGAGAAATGTACTTATTGCTGTCCACAAAATGCTTTGGAAAACCCCTTTTCTACACCGAGCTGATTCTTTGTTGTACAATAAAGTTTAAAGCCAATCAATTTATTGATTTACCCCTAAGGCGCCTCCATTGAGATGTTCTGTTTTTCCTTATTAATCAGAAGTTCAGAACTGAGTACTTCTGCATTTTTTTTTTGTGCTGTGTGTGTGGTTTATGACGTGCCTAGTGAGCTACTTTACTGAAGATATGACAGAAGTTTTATTTAATCACAAATTGTTTATATTTTCAATTTTTCATAGACAAAATCTGCTTAACCATAGTCATGTCTATTTATAGTAGTTAGTGTGAAAGATTGCTTCCGCTGTCAAGATTACCTAAACATATGCAGGATTTTTCTTTAAAAATAAAAATATTACTAACATCAGTAATATCGCTTATATACTAACCTGGTACTCATATCAGGAAAGAAAAAACAAAAAAAAACTTGGCACTCTGTTTGAGTCAAAGTATCATTGATTAATCATCATAGAATTCACATGCGAACCTCAGTTTGGCCTTTACTTTCCCCCTTCCAGTGAATAATGTGAAATTCTTACTGCAGGAGAGCAATGCCTGAGTACAGCTTTGGCCGTGTTTTATAGTATCAGGCACTAACGGGGGAGCATAACATCAGACTTTGATATGCCATCCAGCATGTTTGGTGTTTATAATGATACCGATATCATTTCTCAGTGTGTTCTTGCAAGTCTTCGTGCTCCTTATCAGTTGTATGTTTATTTTTTTTATTTTAGAAAACAGTTGTATGTTTAATTGAGAGGAAAAATAGAATAGAAAAGAGTTGACAACTTTGGTGCTAGGGTGATGTTCTGAGTGTATTGTGGGAGGTTGTCATTGTACCATCAATAATGGATCAATTTTGTGTTCTCTCGGTCTCTGCGGGTCTGAATCAGTTTTTTTTTTGGCGGGTTTCTCTCTTTTTCTATCACAAAAAGTGCTAGGATTAGGGTAGACCGGTGGTTCAATTCTCCATCAATGTAACAAAAATAGAATAACATTTGCTTTTAGCATTTTAATTCTCTGTCATCGTTATGTTTGCTTCTTTGTTTTATATCCAATTTCTATTCAAATCTTTACGACTGTTACGTGGGCTGGGTTGGTTTGCTCATCAGTTTGATCCTAGTCGGTCGGAACATAATTTAACTCTGCGTGTCTCTCCATTCAGAAATGTATGAACAACTGCATTGTGAGATGTTTGTCACCAATAAAATCTGGTTGCTCTATCGTTCTTGAGGTGTAAAGTGAATGTTTTACCATCAAAATAAGGACCTTTCCGTAGCTTTTTTTGTTTTTTTTTCCCCGGCCTAATAAAAGAAGAAATTACAATAAAAAACCTCTACTATAGCTAAGACTTAATTTATCAAAATTAAAAGCATTTAGCAATTCCGGTAACATTGGTGTTGGGGGTGTGCTTAGAGATCAGAATGGAACCTGGATAAAAGGTTTTTCTTCATACACGGGATATGGTAAAGTCATTGAGGCTGAGGCTTGGGGGATGCTTCTGGGTTTGCAGATGGCTTATCAATTGAATATTCCTAAAATTATAGTTGAATGCGATTCAAAATTACTTGTCAGGTGATGAACAATGGTGTAGATAATCTTCATCCTCTTAAGAGTATTATCAGTAGCTACCTACAAATGAAAGCTGGATTTGAAGAATGTATTGTGCCTCATGTGTATCAAGAAGTTAACATGGTTGCAGATGTGCTTTCTAAATGTAGTTTGGACACTGACATAGGCACTGTCTACATAGAGCAACTCCCTTGTGAGCCCGGAAAAATCTATCGAGCTTAGTGGGGATTGTGTGACAAATTGTTTAGCAATCTCGATAAACGTCAAGGCACTTGAGATAATTTTCAGAAATTTTCATAAAGTGGAGTCCTCAATCTAGGAGTTGGATAATAAAGTACACAACGTGATGAGTTCGTGAGAATTTTCGGGGAATTTTTCGGACACCCGAAGTGTTTATAATGAATTTCCAAAGTTTGGAAATTATGGAAATTCATTTAAATAAAAAGAAAATTTCTGCGATGCAATCCTGGCCATCCATCCACCCACCGCTTGATCATGGCCGTTCATTGTTAAATGGACCAACCTATATATCTAGGTGTTGATCAGATCAAGCGAAAGCTCCAGAGAGAGAGAGAGAGAGCTCGGTGCTCTCTGACCCGAGATGCAGCGCAACCCGCCAAGTGACCCGACCGGAACTTCCACTTCCGGCCACCCCACGAAGGCGCGAGGCCACCAATAGCTTCGTCTCGGCGTCGCCTACCGGAAATCTCTGCATTCTCAGATCGTCCATGCATTGACGGTGAACGGAGAAGCAGCGACTGGAAGCTCCGAGACTTCTCCGACAATATCTGCAACTTCCGGCGACTCCGGCCACCTTTTGGGCCATCTGTGGCATGAAAATTCCTCTCCTCGTCATGCTATACACCCCAGCATACTTAGTTTTTCAATTCGATCGAGTTTTGACATTTGGTTTCTGGGTTGCTCTCGGCCCCGTCGCGGTTCCTCGCTGCAGGCGACTTCTCCAGCCTTTCTGGCTTCGTCTCTTACTCGGTTGCAGCTCTAGGCGGGATATTGTGAAGCTTCCTGGGGTATCAACATCAAGGCCATCAGTTTATCAGTTGTCCAGTGCAGCAAGGAATTTCAGAAAAACCGAGCTGGTTTTCGAAGGTAGATACCACCCTTGAATCAAGTATTTCTCTTCTGGGATTGATTGGGAGTTAAATGCTATGATAGTTTGGTTGAGATTATAATCTGATATTGTGATCTTGAATTGGAAACTCGGTTGAATTGTGTAGTTTTGGTGGTTTGAAGATATGTTTAAACTAGGAGGACAGATTGGATGAGTTGTGGAGTTTTGATTTGAATGAATTGTGATTATCGTGTTTGATGCCTCGTTAGTGTTGCTAAGGCAGGTTATTCGAAATGTTTGTGGAATAATTGAAAATGGTCAAGCTTGGGTGTCCATAGTAGTTTTGGGCACACCCTGTGGAAAAATTGGAAAGAATTGGGTGTCCATAGTAAATTCAGTCGAATTACTATGCAACAAAATATGAAAAGGAAGTAAAAAAGTGTTGGGTGAATTGAGATAATTCATTGACGAAATTGGGAAGTGAACATAATATTCGTTTGCTTGAGTATTATGTGAAAGGGTAATAAGTAAAGAAATGAAAATAACATATTGGGTGGCCTTAGTAAATTTCGGGTACGCCTAATATGTTTGAAATTAAGTTGTTGCTTGATTTACTTCGACGTGGTCAAATTGGTCAGTACTGGTCAAACTAAGAAATGTCGGTCAAACATAGTCAAAGTGGTCAATCCTGGTCAAACCAGGAAAAGTTGGTTTGGACGATTTACTAATCGTCAAGATTTCGTATAATTGTTCAAAAGATATTAACTGTTGAAATGTCGGAACTTACGACTCCAGTCACCTGAGGAACGGAAGGTTCGCGACTCTCGGAGTACGTGAGAGGAAGCATCGGAATCTAGGTAGGGATTCAGCACTTTCCTCAGTTAATGGTTTTCTTATATGTTATTAGAATTAAGCATGTTAAGTGGAATGATTTGGTTATGTTAAAATGCAATGCATACTAACCAAATGGTAAGAAATGTGATGGCTTGAGAGCGAAAGGGGCACTGACTTTCTTGGGTTCGATTCCCTAAACCTCCGGAGGGTTAGCTATGCCGGTTGTCTGAGTATCCGTAATCACGGATTTGGTACATGTGTATAGCTAGGTAGTGGACGCTCTCGCTACGCTTACTGGGTGATAAATTAATCTGAGGTAAGGTCGTGTAGTGGGTCTATGGGACCGGCCATCAGGTAATACTTGGATTTGGTGCTGTATTTATTAAAGCATCATGCATCGGTTTTTAAGTTATAAAATCTTATAAAGTTTGTCGTTCCTTGGAGTCTTTGGTTTACGCATGTTTTCATACTGGGATCCCAAATATATATTTACTGGTTTCAAACCTAGTCGTGGTAGAGTTCCTGTAGAGCAGCGAGGACGAAAGCTCACCCTTATAACAGTGTGGATTCAGGTACTGTGCACTGGTGATGGGACAATGGAGGACGGAGCTAGGTGTGCGGAACAGGTAAACCGTCTTCTGGACTTTATTCTAATATCTATTTCTCAAATTTTGTATCTCGGAACTCGAGTGAAACTATTCTTGTGTCGAATTTAGTTAATGTTTTATTCCTTAAACTTTGTACCTCTCGAGCGAGCGTTCTTTTCAAGTCTAGACGAACAAATTGAATTTAGCGATTCAAGGATTTTCACCTCAAAAATATTAGTAGTTTCTGCTGTGTTTTGGAAAAAGTTTTTCAAACGAAATGCCTACCTCTAGAATGTAAACTGAGAATTTGGTTTATATTTTAGAGACTCGCGACACAGTGATGTGCTTAAGTTGGTGAGGTGCAGCTTGGGGCGTTACACCCCTCCTCAAGTTATCAATACCTTCCTTGATGATTTGACTGAAGTTCCTAGATCTAGGAAAGTTTGTAATGCTTTAACTTTGAGTTAGTGTTTTTGGTCTTCCTAGGCCCCCATCTTACCAAAAAAAAAAACCTATTAAAAGCATTTAGAGGTAGAATGAGGAAGAGAATCGTTCCAAACTTGAGCATTTGAATTGTGTCGGCAATTGCATCTGCCAAGAAGTTGGTCTTCCTCTTGATATCCTTAAAATTGACATTGTGGAGCTGATTTGCAAGAAATCTAATATCCTTGATAATTAGTGATGTAGAACGAAATGACAGTTCGAATTGAAGAACATTTCGATCGTGCAAAAAGAGGAAAACCCAACTTACTATTGCAACTTTGGCATTCAGTGTCCGAATCGAGAATGCTATAGCTTTCCGGAAAGGGAATCGCGCCAGGAACAAAACTCGTCGCTATGCCACGACGTGTGGGCTTTTTTGGGTTTTCGGGGTCGTTTAGGGCCTCAAAAATGCAGTTTGCTATTTTTCAGAATTTTCGGTTTCCTAGTTTGTTTTGGGTTTGTTTTATTTTTATCCGTGGGCTTTAGGGTTTCATTGTTAGTCACCATAGGGTTTCTTTTCTCATATATAAGCAACCTTAAACGGCTGTAGAATCTATCTTTTATCATATTATCAATCAAATTGAGATTTTTCTCTTTTATCTCTGGTGGACTCCAGAACCTTTGTTTTCGGTTTATTGCTTGTAAATCTTAGGTGATTTTTCGGTCTGCGTCAATTAGCTCGATTCGTCAAGTAGCAGTAATGATACCTGGTATACTATATAATAACATCTTCGAATCGCCTTCCACTTCAAGCTATTTGAAACCATGAAGAATAGTAGCCAATATAGTATCTCCATTTTCATTTCGGAAAAATACAACTTTTTGCACTCTGTTGATTCATTTTGACTAAGCCATCAAAGTTAAATTTAATACTTCGAGAGATTCTTATATAGGGCAAACGTACCATGTGGCAGTGGGGTAGCCCAATCAAAATTCAGAAAATTTTAATTGTGTTCCGAAACTATCCTTACTTATTAAAATAAAATACACAAAACACTCATTGCATGTTCACTGATTGGACAACCCTACTAACTACGTGGTACGTTCGCCCTATGTAAGAATTTCTCTAATACTTTTTCTTCACCTTCTATCATTTAGTCTACTTGATGTATCAATATAATTAAAAAACCTAAAAGTGATAGGTCAAATTGACAGTTAAAGGAAGGGTTTTTATCATAGGTGGGGTCTGAACTATGTCTGACCGGACTGAATGGTACCTGGACTTTTAAAATGATCAAATAGGTACCTGAACTTCCAAAACCACATCATTAAGGTACTTCCGTCTATATTCCGTTAATCCTCCGTTAATTGGAGGGATAAATCAGACATTTCACCCAAATTGACCACTAAAATGACTGTTATAACCTCATCTGACATTTTGTCCATTTCCCTCCTTTCTATCTTAATTTCCCTCCAAAGAAATTGACTCTTCCCCCAACACTATTCATGTAAAACTTTTCATCAAATTTTACCTCCAATTATTGTCTTTCAATAAATAATAATCAACATCTCAACATCAAGTTTTCTTGAATAATTTTTATTGTTCTTAAAAAATTAGCCTAACATAAAAATTATTTTGGTATTTCATTATGTTAGGCTAATTTTTGAAGAACAATAAAAATTATTCAAGAAAACTTGATGTTGAGATGTTGATTATTATTTATTGAAAGACCATAATTGGAGGTAAAATTTGATGAAAAGTTTTACATGAATAGTGTTGGGGGAAGAGTCAATTTTTTTGGAGGGAAATTAAGATAGAAAGGAGGGAAATGGACAAAATGTCAGATGAGGTTATAACAGTCATTTTAGTGGTCAATTTGGGTGAAATGTCTGATTTATCCCTGCAATTAACGGAGGATTAACGGAATATAGACGGAAGTACCTTAATGATGTGGTTTTGGAAGTTCAGGTACCTATTTGATCATTTTAAAAGTCCAGGTACCATTCAGTCCGGTCAGACATAGTTCAGACCCCACCTATGATAAAAACCCTTAAAGGAAAGGTCAAGGGCAATCTACTACATTTTCCAAGGGGTATATAATAATTACCTTAGAAAACCAAAGAACAAATCAGTAGAGTAGTACCCAAGAATAGAATCGAAGAACCGTCTCTGATTCCATAAATTCACTCTCAGAAGTTACAGAGCTCTCTCTCAGACCCAAATTTTCATAAATCCTAACCCCCGTCGCTCCCCAAAATCGTACCTTCCCTCCAAAACCCGCATTGCAAAACCCTAATTCGTCGTTCTTGTCTGCAATGACGAAGGTGTACGGAACAGGCGCGTACAATTTCAAGCGACACCATGTTGCCGGGTACTCGGTGGAGCTAAACCACCAACTCGGAGACAAGCCGGTGGAGGCTAAACCAGGTGCGGCGCTGCCGAGCTCAATAACGCTGTTAGAGATTTAGAGGGACCAGCTGACTATGATTGCCATTGCGAATTGGTCCAAAGCTAGCGGCGACGCCGCGCAGGTGAAGAAGGCATTCGACGCGGAGCTGGTGAAGAAGATTTATGAGACGGAGTTGTGTGTGAAGGAGGGGCAGAGGAAGACGGTGCCATTGCAGAGAGTGATGATTTTGGAGGTCAGCCAGTACTTAGAGAACTATCTCTTTCCCAATTTCGAAACAGCGACGTTTGAGCATGTTATGTCCATGATTCTTATGCTCAATGAGAAGGTATTGCCTTTTGGAATTGTAGTATTTACTTATGGTCACACTAGGGTCAGAAAACTAGTCCAAGTAGTTTTATGCTTTAATTTTTTTCCTTAATGCTTTAAATTTTTTATTTTGGGATTTAAATGAAAATGTCTATTGTGATTGAATTTGTGTACTTTATTTCCTACTTGCAGTTCTGAGAGAATGTGGCAGCTTGGGTATGATTTCATGACCAGAAAGATGCGTTTAAGGGATTCCTTGGAAGGTCTTCGCCTTAAATCGGTTTGTGCCCATTTTCTCTGCTTTAGCATATTCCTTAATGCATCATATATGTGCTAAGGATTTTTTATTTTATGTTTTATGTCAAGGGTTTTAACATTTGGAACAATGAACTATTAACACAATAGTCAATTACTGTGGAATGTGGTACTGGTATTCACATACACTTTGGAACATTTCATTCCTTCTTCCTCGTTATGTCAAGCTTGTGTAGTGAAACTGTATGATTGCCCCTATGGTTTACATATGATTGCCCGTAGTTTATGCCTCGACTCTTATGGGTATTGTTCTCATGGAAATTGGTATGCCATGGAAATGGGCAATGGAGGCCTCAGTGACCCAAATGTGCGAAACGTTTTGCGAACTGAATTGCCCACACGACATCAAATCCTCACGGACATAATTGAGCTTTTGTTCTGCAAACCGAGGTAAAGGAAGGGTAAGCAACCTAGTCCCAGAACTTGGAAAATCGAAAACCCATCCAGAAATTCACACCGTTGCTATGTGGGGTTGTCACACTAGTCTCAACTGTTTGAATTTGGAAGCAAGTGAAGAATTGCGGCACATGCCCCGCACCAACTTAACACCCGCAAGGAAGGAATGGAGTACGACAAAATTGTTTAGGTAATATTTAAATGGGCTGCAGGACACTATAACCATGGGCCGCAGGACACGATCCAGTGAGTTCATTTTAAAAATGATAACAATAATAATAAATAAATAATTTGATCAATTCTTTTACATTACAGTTGCGAATGCGAGTAAAAATGGAACAACTTCAGTCGAATCAAAATTGAATTTGTTCTCGCTCGCTTTCTTTCAAAGATGGGTGAAACGCCAACTAGAGATAGATAGCCTGGGCAGCGACCGGTTGTGAACCCGGGAACTAGCCACTGCACATTCAAGGTCTGGTATATATGTCCTGTACAGTAGGAAATTCAATTGCCCTAATTAAGGTAAAAAATTTCGAAAAAGTTTGGAACTAGATCCTACAAAATTGATGATGTTGGGTGAGAGGGACTATTATTCTTAATTTCTTATCATGCAAGTTGGAGTCTTTAAAGCAATAAAATTAATCCAAGTATGAAAGATACCTAGAGATTGCCGTTGCATTTACAATAAGGCATAATATAATGATTTGATCAACCGGCGGTTCTTTTTTTCTCGTTGTTCTTGTCATCATGTGACCGTCCTAGCTAACACAAAACAACACTGAATATGATAAAGGACAAGGTTTGCAGTTTTATTCAAGCGTCTTAATTACAGAAAACATTCTTGTTTGACTTTGTGCAATAATCATTCTTGAATCCTCATCATTGCAAAGCTTGCGCAAAACATCTCTACACTTTGTTTTAATTGCATTGTTTGTTCCTCTGTGATCTTCCGGAAACTAACTATGGCAGTCGCCAGTCGGAGAGATCTTTCTTGCGGTATTCCTTCCTACGGGTGCTTCTGGAGAGGTTAACATTTCAAGAGATCCTTGGAAGGTTGGGAGGAGTTGGCAAAAAGCTGCAGAAATGGAGGGAAACACTGTACGCAGTTGCAGTGGTGCTTTACGATGCCGAGGAGAAGCAGCTGATCACGAGCAGGGCAGTGGAGCTGTGGCTGAATGACCTCAGGCACTTGGCCTGTGACATGGAGGATCTACTTGACTCCTTTTCCACTGAGATGTTAGCACGCAAGCAGCTCAAGGTTGGCCAAACTAACACAACCAACGTACGAGGCTTCTTTACCAAAGTTCCTCACAATGTTAAATTCTACTTCAATATGAACTCCGAAATAGAGAAAATTGCTAGTCGTTTGCAAGAAATATTTGAACGGAAAGAGAAGCTCGGTTTCAAATATATTGAGCATACCTCTACTGCAACATCATCATCTCAAAGGACACTAAGTTCATATGTGCTGGATGGACCTGTGGTTGGAAGAGATGAAGACACAAGAAAAATAGTGGAGTTGTTGTCAAGAGATGTTGATCCTTCTTCTGCCTCCAAATACCAAGTTGTTGGCATGGTATGGGAGGACTCGGCAAAACAATGCTTGCGGGACAAGTCTTCAATGATGTAGCTGCAATGGAACAGTTTGATTCCAAGATCTGGGTTTCAGTGTCTGATGACTTCAATCTTGAAACGGTGACGAGAACTATCTCTAAAAAGTCACATCTTGTTTAAGTATAATGTATTCGAGAGAGAATTGTTGAGAGAGATGTGTATTATTATTGAGAATAGGAACCCTATATATATGGATTACAAAGTGCTAGTTCTAATGTTACAAGGAATATCAATCCGTGTAGGATTGGGAAATCTAGAACCTTCTCTCCTATTGCAACTCCTAGTTTGATAAGGCACACTAAATCGATATTCCTTCAACACTCCCCCTTGTGCCGCTTCAAACTTGGTGGTGACGCTTCATCCGTTGCCTCGTTAAAAACCTTGCCAGGTAACAAAAACCCTGTGGGATAAAAATAACCCTGGTCGAAGGACAAAAAGAGCACAACACGTCCTTCACTTTTCGAGATCGAACATGTAGACATCATAACTCCCCCTGATGTCGATATCTCTCCCTGATTGCTATAATCGTGGGAGTTCAGATAACTTTCTCAATCCGATGCTCTTCACATGTTTCTCGAAGGTGGATTTAGGTAACGACTTAGTGAATAAGTCCGCTACATTATCCTCTGATCGGATTTGATTCACTTCAATCTTTAGAAGTGATTGTTGTTGCTGATTATAAAAGAACTTAGGCGATATATGCTTGGTGTTGTCGCCCTTGATGAAACCTAACTTCATTTGTTCAATACAAGCTGCATTATCCTCATAAATGCATGTAGGTTCATCTGTGGTAGACTTCAAACCCCAACTTCCTTGAATATGTCTAATTACAGACCTTAGCCATATACATTCACTAATGGCTTCATGTAGAGCAATAATCTCTGCATGATTCGAGGAAGTAGCAACAAGGGTCTGTTTCGTAGACCTCCAAGATATCGTAGTGCTTCCCATGGTAAAGACATAACCAGTTTGGGAGCGACCTTTGTAAGGGTCAGAGAGGTACCCTGCATCAGCAAAACCCATCAAGACATCATTGTCATTTTGATGGAGGGAGATAGGAGGACGCCGACCACCATGAGCGGTGGCGGCGCCGGCGCCGGCAACATGGCCGGCGGCCATTCCATGGACGGGGGCGTTGTCCGATCCCAACTTTCCGTCATTCCTTTTCTCTCTGTAGGGATAGAATAGGCCCATATCAATCGTACCTCTTAGGTATCGAAAGATGGTCTTTACACCAATCCAATGGCGGCGTGTTGGCGCAGAGCTATGTCGAGCTAACAAGTTCACTGCGAATGAGATATCCGGTCTTGTGCATTGAGCTAAGTACAATAATGCGCCTATTGCACTCAAATAGGGCACTTCGGCCTCTAATGGTTCTTCGTCCTCATCCCTTGGACGAAACGGATCTTTTCCGGGCTCAAGACTACGGCCGATCATGGGAGTACTCACAGGCTTCGCTTTATCTTCATGAAAGCGCCTTAGAATTTTCTGAGTATATGCAGACTGATGGATTAAGATTCCATCACTACGGTGCTCGAGTTCTAAACCGAGACAAAACCGTGTTTTCCAAAGATCTTTCATCTCAAATTCGGATTTCAAGTATTTAGCAGTTTCCTTTAACTCATCTAGAGTTCCAATTAGGTTCATGTCATCGACATAAACTGCTACGATTGCAAATCCGGAACTTGTTCTTTTAATGAACACGCATGGGCATATTTCATTATTAATATATCCCTTCCCAATTAAGTAGTCACTTAGACGGTTATA